>JAQIWH010007763.1:0-11020 GCA_034695005.1 Cryptops parisi | reverse complement strand
GCACGAGTGGGAGGCGAACTCACCAACTAGAGTACCGGAGGTGGATACCCTAACCACTAGGCCACCGCGGGGCCCCAACTATGTTGATGTTTTCCAAAAGTCAGCGCTGCTGCTTACCGTGCCATTAGTATTTAGTTGTTCTTTCAAAATATGTTTTCTTGTACTTTACAGAATAAATCCAGATTAGCCATTTTCATAAGAAAAGTACTTAGTGAGTGCCGGATTAAAGTTTTTTCGGACAAAACAACATTTGTTCTTCTGGGACAAAAGCTATTAGCCAAGGGATTTGTCTCTTAGCTTGAATGGCAGAAAAGCCTATAACAACGTAATTCTGGAAAGCTATGTATAATGCACAATGGTATTTAGTAATGAAACAAAAATTACATACTATGGTGTATTATACAAGTTTTTAAGCCTGGATTTTGTCTCGTAATTTTATAAACTTTGTTTTGTATAGTACAATGAATAGTTCATAATTCTTGTATTTTTAAATGTTCACGGTCTTTTTCCGTTCGCCTAGAGACACCGCTCGTGGTGCTAACAGCAAAGATGACTTGTAGAGTAACGTAAACTAGTGTTGTCTATGGGTATAGATACTAAATTAAGTAAGTTAAAAAATACAGCACCTAATAATTTACCATTAATCATAAAACTAAAACGTTTTTGTTAGTTTAAACACTAACCTAAACTGGAACCACTAGCCTTAGCCACTAGTGCTACAAACTGTGCCTTTTGGAAAACGGAAAAGTATACCCATAATTTTTGTATTCTTTAAAAAAAATAAAAATAATTAAAATTGCATCATAAATTATTTGTGTTCCAGTGGAAATCCTAAGTTAAGCAAAAAACAAGCCTGCCTAAATAGCAAGAAAAATAATATTTTAAGTAAATAGTAATAATTTAAGAGGTGCACGTGGAAAAAAAAAATTGACATCTCGAGGGATTAATAGTTTGCTTTTCCTCGAATGCTAGAAATATCATTTTTCGGACAAACACACGATCAAAGTTCCATTCGAGCAAATTTTGCATAACGACGACGTGAAACAATGAGTGAAAGAACCTTACGATTATTCTGCTTATCGTTCACTTTGAACCAGGCCCTGAAAATGCGAGCCACTAATTAGGCATGATGAGTGGGAGTACACAAACTAATTTTTCATGGCACACACAGCAAATTTAATCCCCAGCGTACACTTTCTCTTAGTGTTGGGGGGGAGGGTGAAAGAACGCGCAGTCGTGCTTAACGAATCAGATAAATGTTTATCTCGTTCCATCAACTATGGTCTTAAGGTAAGATGATAACAGCATCTCGTGACTCTTAAAACCAACACACACGCTCAACTGCAATATCTCTACAACACCTTGGTACCCCCCGTGGTGATGATAAAAGGCGGTAAATATTTTTAAGTGAAAAGCTGCTGTTTCAAGTTTCAGCCATTGCCACTTTCTCAAGATTACGCTGTTCCTAAAGACAAAGAGCTGGAACGGCTAACAAAGGCATTCGTGTGATGACAAAGCTCGCGAAAGTTTTTCAGTTTGTTTGTCCGATAACTTTGGTTTTAAGCTAATTTTCCTGGGCGATTTAAACCTGGAATGCTGGATATGCAGTAATCCCTCAGTTATCCGAGGGGTTTACGTACCCAAAAAGTTTCCAAAACCGCGGTTAAAAAGACTAAGGTTCAATGTAAGGAGCTAAAATAATAAAGACTGCGTTGAATAATACATCATAAATTTTCATGCTGTTGTTTTTGGCACGTTCACGTGTAAACCTTTTTGAACGTTTAAAAGTAGTATTAGAGGTTAATCCAATATATATAGGGTGTTTCACTCGCTCTCGGTTCCAGATTTTTTTTTATATAAATTTTCAGCTAATGAACAAAATTCAGTGAAATTTGACACAGAAATATTTTGGTGTATGAGATGCATGATGATCTCATAGCAAGTTTTAAAAGTGGTCGCCATTAGCAACACTTGCAAATGCCGGATGACAGATTTTTTTTTATATAAATTTTCAGCTAATGAACAAAATTCAGTGAAATTTGACACGGAAATATTTTGGTGTATGAGATGCATGATGATCTCATATAAGCAAGTTTTGAAAGTGGTCGCCATTAGCAACACTTGCAAATGCCGGATAATAAAGTTTTGTGAATTTGAATTTTTGTTAAATTTAAATTTTGCAAATTTAAATTTGCACACCAAAAATTAATATATCGGGTGGCGCAAAATAAGCTGAACCATCGGTTTCATCTGTAACTTTTGAACGAAATGTAATAAATGAACTATGTGTAAGAAGTGAATGAAAGTTTAATTCTTGGAAATTAAATTTTACCTCAAGAATAAAGTGTTCGCCAATAACACTCCAAACCATAAAAGCCACCAGCATGATTTGGCTGGCAATATGTCTCAAAATTCTGGGAAATTAATTAAAATTAAATGAAAAGCGCCGTGAAAGGTGCACTTTTTATGCAAACAATAAAAGGGATGGTCATTTAGCGGATATTGATTTTCAAGCGTAGTGTAAAGAATTTCCAAGAATCGAACTTTCATTCACAGTTTATATAGTTCATTTGTTTCGTTTCGTTCAAACGTTAGAGAGAAAATAAATGGTTCAGCTTGTTTTGCGCTACCCTACAGTACATTTACACTAGACTAGACTATACAGTAGAACCTCTATATTCGTCATTTATCGGTTCCAGAAAAACTGACGAATATTAAATCTGAAAAAAATATAGAAAAAACTGCAAATACTTTGCGAATCCACTCCAGACTTGTTACCAAAGCCTTACCGTTAACACTCCACATCATGCTTAGTCTAATTTTTATTATTATATTGTTCTTAAAAACTGACATTTTAAAGCTATTGGACTGAAAACATGCCAAATTCACAGTAAATTTTTCGTGACCTTGAACTGAAAAAATATTTGATTTTTCAAATAAAATAAAAAAAAATTTGATTTTTGGACGTATATCGGGGCACAATTTTGTCGAAAAAATGTGACAAATATTGCATTTCACAAATATAAGGGCTGGCGAATTTAGAGGTTCCACTGTATACTATACTTGATCTTAAAGCATTTGATAATAATCTTAAGATTCCCATATATACGAAATGACTATAGTGTAGTAAGTACTGAATCAAAACTTGGAACAATATAAAAGACAACCGATCGTATTTTTTGGTAATTAGTGGCGAGTGGCCATCATTCTTTTTCCCATGGTTTATTCTATCTCATAAAAAGGTTAAGTGGTTGCCAAAAAAAAAAAATAAAAATAAAATTTACCACTTCCATCAGCACGAGCTAAGAGTTGGTAAGTAACACGCTATAACGAGTTGTTCATTCGTTGACCTCGAAACAATGGAAAGCTGTAAAAGCAGAAAAGAAAAACGAGAAGGGTCCAGTTGACAAGATGGAGGTCGACTTCAAGAAGGCTGGCATTGCCTATTATCTAATCTGCGGTGCAAAGGATACTACCATCTGCTGGTGTCCTAAGCACTTCCTGCCGACAAGATTTACGATGTGAAACTCTCGACCGATAAATCTGCCTCGCGATGGACAAGGGTCGACCTGGACTGTTCACTTAATGAACGCTGCTTGCTGCTAGCCACCAAGTTGTCACACTGACTGAGAGAACCTGCCACGCGCACACCTCTTTGCGCTCCTCACGCGAGCCGCCGATTTGTTCCAATGAATGATAACAGGCGTAATGCAACTCATTCGTTACTTTACTAGCGACAGATTAGTGTAATTGCTCTAGCCCGTTTGCTCATAAATTCCTCATTCAAAACACAGCTAAAATGCTTAACCATTCGGAAACGGAAAATCATGGCCACCGGGTTTCGACCCCTTGTTGTAAAAATGTCAAGCAAAGATGACTTACGAATAACCAAAGGGCCCCCCTCTGTAGGACCATTTTCCTAATGTCGTTGAACGATGCCGTAAGCTTTGTATATGTGAATACACACACACGACACAAAAAAGAAGATAAAATGCAACACTCTGACACTTAGATTCTTGCCAATAATGCATAGGTTATATCTAATACGCGAGCGTGAATGCATTTCGCAAAATTATCAGTAATGAGACCAGAAAAATTGGTCAGCAGAGGTGTCCAGAAGACGTGTATAAAAACAAAAACCCACGAATAAAGTATTTTAAATTCATTTAACACTGAGTTCAAAATGTAAACGATGTAACAGAAAGGTCATTTTCACCTTTAAACACACCTGGTATTTCAACCTTAAGTGTTAAAATACGAGTTTGGTCAATTTAGTTAGTTTGGAAAAATGCCACAAAGTAAGTCTTAGCTACCTACTAGAATTTACCAAGACAGTGCTGAATAAAATGCAAGAAACATACAATCTATACAGCAGTATAGATACTATCATAAAAATGGGTCTAGGTCAAAACACCGACAATAAAAAATGCCAACAATCAAAATACCGACAAAATGATACCGACAGTTTAAAATTCTACCCTTAGATGGTAGAATGATATTTTGAATCGTCGGTATTATAAACTGTCGGTATTTTGATTGACGGTATTTTGATTGACGGTATTTTGAATTATGGGTATTTTGAACTGTCGGTATTTTGAACTAATGGTATTTTGAACTGTCGGTATTTCGATTGTCGGTATTATGATTGTTGGTAAAACGACTGGACCCAATGTAAAATTGCTTACTACAGTGGAATCCGGTTATTATGATCACTTTGAGACTAATAGTGCTTTTTGATAACAATCACTGGCTGATAACATTAAACAATGGTTAAAACTCAGTAGAATTCTGTTATTATAATTATGGATTATGTTATCGATCGGTTATTATTATCATAATCAGTCTGTCCCATCCCAAGACACTGTATAATGAATTTTAACCACTGTTTAATGTTATAGCCGGTTATTGTTATCGAAAAGCACCGTAATCATAATAACCGGATTCCACTGTACATTGTAGATTTATAGCGTTTTGAGAGAACTGATTATGACAATAACCGAATGATGACACTATCCTTGATTATAGTAATCAAGTATGTTATAAATGAAGTTAGTAACGAATGAATGAAATCACGTGATTTCATTTTCAACTTGAAAAGTAAGTATTGATTTAGTTCCTAATGCAAAAAGCGAACATTTCAAATTTTATAAACTTCGTGTTTGACTTAACTTCAATGACATGTAAAACGTACGTGGGCATGTTGATGTGACTGATACCATGAAACGCACTTAAGCTATGCAAATAATAAAATTAAATGCAAACATACCGAACCTACATACATTATTTCTTTCATCAAAATACTATTTAAAAAAAAACAACAGTACACAAGCACTAACTATATAATATAAAAATGTGAACATGTACCAAACGCACTTGAATTAAATAATGGTACTGTATTACAAGTCTAGCAGTGAAAACGAAAACATGATTATTTACTAGACAAACGGGGAATCTTTTGGAAGCTTCGTATATAATTTTGAATTCAGGGACGGTGCGGTATGAGTTACATACACAAAAAGTACATCCTTTTAGTAATAGAGTTTCTATTGTTTGTTTATGACCTACATACACCTGCGTCTTCGTTTTGGCGCTAGTGTTACACTCACTTTTTTCATCATCTTCTTTTGATAACAGCACTACATGCAACGATAATGGCACGCGCTAGCCACACCATTTTGGACAACTGCCCATTTCATCAACAACAACGAAATAACAACCACTGCCTTCTTTCGATAAAACCCTGAAACATCTGGTTTCGCTTTTATAGAAATTGTCAATAAACAGTTGTGAAAAAAAAATAATATAAAGTGAAACGAAGAAAACAAAATAAAATTTTATACTTGGCATTAAATTTCAAAAAATTAATTGTACCCAATGCTATTTTGAAGTTATTATGAAAACGATAAAAACAGAAAGCGTTACGACATTAACTGAAGAAAAGTGTAAAGTTATAAATGTTTTACACAATAAATATTTTTTAAAAAAATAGAATATATTTTTCTATGTTTGATAAGGTTTGTTTCACAAATTAGTGGAAGCAAAGCATTGCTCTGTGTAATGCTGAGAATCCTTTAAAAGCTGTAGCAATGCACTGTGCTATGCTGGAGAGCCTAATAAAGCTGTAGCAATGCGCTCTGTTATATTGTGTTATACAGAAAAGAGTTAAAAGTTGTTGCATGTGTTCTCTAAAGCAAATTTTGCACGTCAAACTATTTCAATCAAATTCCATCGAATCTAACTGTTTTTCTGACGTCACACATCCAGGCGCGTTTCAGTGCTTTTGTTGTTTCGTTGTTTGGCTAAAAGCACGAAAACGCGCTCGGAGGTGTGAATGACGTCATAAAAACAGTTGGAATTGGTGGAATTTGGTTGAAAACTTTTAACGGGTTAAGTTGTTGGTCCACTGTTCTACTTGTCACCTTAAATCTATACAGGGTGAGTTTTAAGTATAGTTCCGTGGAAATATAAAAGACAATAGATGTTAAAAAAGCAAGATGCTGCTACAATGGCTTCTCTGCAAAACAGCAATACTATGCAGCAGAGTAATTTTACTTGTGGTTAACTGAAATACGAATTTGCCTAACAACTACAATCATTTTTGCCGCATAATATTGGTCACCTGCAGAGAAGCTGTTGTAAGACAGCATCATCTTGCCTTATTCAATTTTTATTTTTCAGTTGGTAAATGTTTAACCTTAAATGATTGACGTAGAGACAAACATTAAAATTTTACCACTTTATGAGAACTTCGATAGAATGATAGTTGATAAGTATTTTCGATCTATGCGAGCTTTGCGCAGAATGCAACACTCGCATAAATCGACGAAACTTTTGTACAGCACAACGAAATTTGTGTTTGTAAATCGATTTGGTATACAACTTCAAAATTAAATTCACGTGACAATTGTTATGAGTGCACCTGTATGCAGTCGCGTGAATGTGTATCGTGACACAAAATTCTGTCACATTCGATGTTTTCAAGAAAATATACATACTGTCGGTATCGTGTCGTAATAAAAGAATAATGTGATACAATTGTACGTTTACAAATGTATACGCTGTAATATACTGTATGAACAGTATTATACATACTGCATATCTATACACAAACTTAACTTGTAATTTGAATGTATTCCTCGAAGTCGTGTTCCTGAAACTATACCAACATTTCTACACTCAAACATTTACGAGCAGAAGTCTCCAAACAACAAGTGAATCTCAAAACACATCATCTAATATTAACTATTTCCGTTAAAAAAATCAAACAAACGAGGAGAAACATCGAACATCATAAAATTAGACGTTTAGGATAACTAATAAATAATTTAACTCTAAACTCTTTCATTTCGATTCCAAAAGTGGCGTCTCAAAAAGACTTTTCCGAACAAAATGATTATTTAAAAAGAAATATTTAATAATAAGAATAATAAATGGAAAATGGTCATAGTCATCTTCGTTGAGAAAAGAGCAAAATGCGATTTTCTCGGCCGAACATAAACTTGGTCGGTAGAAAAGTGTCGTGTGCAATTTTTATATAGTCGCCTAGCGCGTGTCATTGGGGGGAGCGTAGTAAAGATAAATGTTTCATTGTGAAACGAAGGAGTGCTGTGGAATAAAATGATAACAGTATTATGACTATTTCTCACCCGGATTGTGCGGCTGCGTGTTTCGATTCTGGAAGAGGATTGGCATG
Organism: Cryptops parisi; assembly: GCA_034695005.1. Lineage (NCBI taxonomy): Eukaryota > Metazoa > Arthropoda > Chilopoda > Scolopendromorpha > Cryptopidae > Cryptops > Cryptops parisi. The sequence goes on along the minus strand of JAQIWH010007763.1, from coordinate 3,327 downwards.
AACTCGTTCCAAAAGGCACATTGTCTCGTCCGAGGTCCACTCCCCCGCCCTCGTTTGATTCCGTCGAAAATGACGTAGATAGGATCGGCCTTCGTGTACCGTGGCCATTCTATATCGGTAATTGATGGATCACTAGAAAATAAATAGCAATTTCATAAATCTAAATCACAACTATAGGCCTATTATAGACGAAACAAAATCAATTGGATCGTGTTAAACCATAGTGAACTAACTCAGTTATTGTTTTTTTTACAGTTTTAGAGTTAATGCATAAAATAAGGTCATTAAGTCATGATCTAAACATAGACTAAGAATTATATCGCTGGACCAATTAAAGAAAGTTAAACGGCACTATGAACCAATCCGAATAGAATGCAAACCAAACCATACGTAAAATCATCGTTTTCTTAAATTTGAGTTTTTTTTTATACTTAGTTCCCTGTGGTTCAACTCGATCCAATCATGACGAGTGGTTTTATAATGAAATTAAATCAAAACAAGAACCGTATAAAATACAGAATAATGTAGTTTTTTTGTGTCTTAACGACTAGCCACCATTGAAGGCGTCACTGATTGGCACTAATACACTTTTGATTGTTTTAACTAACCTAAACTATTGTCTGTGGGAATAGATACCAGGTTTAGTTAAAAAAACACTTTAATAATTTACTATTCATCGTTTGTTTTGTGGCGCCCTCATACCAGTGGCTAGTCGTTGAGACAAAAAGTACCAAAAATAAAAATATCAATTACTAGTAAAAAGCCCGTCAATCGACAAGCATCTGGTGACAACATTGAAGATTTTGACAACTTCAATTAAATTAGAATTTGAATTCAGCTAATGAATTATAGGTAGACAGACATACATTAGCAAATTATGATAATAGATGACGCGTAACTTTATAATTATATTTAAAAAATAAACTATACACAAATAATGGGCCCGTAACTCGTTGTTTCAAACAAAGTGTGGAGTTTCTTAATGAATGCTCCTCACCAATACTGATTTGATGCCCATTAAGGCCACCTGTCACACGTAATTTTTGGTGTGGCAAGTCGAGAAATTTGTAAACAACTGCGACGTCTCCTTCTGGCCAACCAGTTTTCATTAATCGGGCAAAAAAGATGAATTCAAATTTTACCACAAATTGCTCAAATTTCTACACTGAAAATTGCGTGCGTCAAAAGGCCATTAAAATGGATTACAACGAATACAATACCTCAAATCATACCTCGAAGCATACATCTCGAATCATCGAAGTGACGAGTTACGAGCTCTTGGTTATAGTAAGATTCTCATGAGAACTCAAACAATTTCAACGAATAAGAACTGACACATGGTTATTCTTGTAAATTTGATAACGAATACTGAACTTTTCAGTCTTGAACGAGTGTGATAATCGTTAAAAACTTAAAAAATGTGTAAAAAAATTCTAATTTTCACAGTGCTAATTGCATTACTTAATAACCTATATTCAGGTAATTAAAACCACTTTAACTACTTTAGGCTATACAGTAAGTACTGCATCTCTACGCCAGATGAGACGAAAAAACGTTAAACACCTCTGTTATGTTTAACTATACAAAATAGTGTTGAAAATAAAATATAAATTAAACGCCGCCGATTATTGTGATCACTTCGATATATAACTTAACAACTTAATGGATAAGCAATTGATAACAATGACCGACGAAAAGAGCTGTTCGGTGTGCTTGAGCGGAAATGTGTAAATCAAAACATGAAAGTACACACACAAAAAAAAATCCACACTAAGCTACATAAATTACGTGTACTTCAAGCTGAAAATCATTGCCACCAGTATTTCAGTACCCGGTATATATCACCACCAAAGAAAGAGACACTGGTAGAAGAACTTGGGTGGTCGTGTTTCATCCGCTTTAAAGGGAACCACCCTTGTTTAAGTAAGTACAAGTCAGTGTCCTTTGCACGCAATTTTATACGGTTGACGTAAAGCCCGAGTGATAATAAAATTCATTCTTGAGACAATTGCTCGTTTATATAGATGACTAACGAAATCGTAAAGAAAAGTTCAACTCGTTGTCTATCGTGAATGGGTGGTTGGAAGAAAAAAAAAGTGTTCTTTTGACGTTTTCGTCGCCTATTCAATTGGGGAAGTGAAATGGAAAGAAAATCGATGCATTTTCCTTCAAGGTCAAAAGGCAATAAGCTAAACTAGCGAAAACTGTTTCTTATTGCTAAAGAAATGGAATGGAAGAGAGTGTGTATGCGCGTGTGTCTCTGTGTGAGTGTGTGACTCATTGCTACGTATAACCTGCACTACATCAGCAGTGAATTGGAAAAGATTTATGGGGTATTTGAAAAGCGTTTGGCCCAATGATTTATACCCCACAAATGGATCCATTGAACTAAAATTTATAGCTAATCCATAATAAGGGGGTGTTCTAAAAAACCGGCCACCATAGTTGTTTTGTTAGTGTTTTTATATATATATATATATATATATATATTTTTTATTTTCTTCGTCTACTTTTTTCGTCATGAATAAAATATCAACAACTCGCGAAATTGTTTTTTACTTCTTTTTAAAACGATAAAAAAAAAATTGAAAAAGTGATGTATGTGAGAAACATCGATGTCTGATGTTAGCAAATATTTTTTTTTTAGGATGAAATAAAATAAGTATTAAATAAAAAAAATATATATAAGTTGTGAAAAACCATTTTACCATGTGTTGTATTGTTTGTCATAAAATATGAGTGAAAAAATAAAATAAATGTGTATAAATAATTTTTTTTGTGTGTAGTGATTTATATATAGATAATAGAATTGTATACAAAAGCAATATTCTGCTTTGCACGATGTCTAAAAATTGATGTCAACGTACAACTGAACACAATGGTAACTCCAAAAAATTAATGTTTTGAATAATGAAAATCAAAAAGTACCATACAAAGAAAAAGGACATTTCGTATTTACATTACTTACGATATGTTAAAGAAATGGTGGCCTTATTCATCAAATAAAATTTAAATTATAATTTTTTTTTTAATACGAACTATGTTTAATAAACAAAAGACACGGGAAAGTAATCTATGAAAAGATATAAAAATAAATGAAAAAACAAAATTAATAACGTTACAGGAAGCCAAAGAATAATGTTGGTCGTATTTTACTATCAAAAATGCTCGCATTCTCATCAACGTTATTTACGAGGGAAGTCGAAGATAAGATCTACAACAAAATAGCTCAGGAATCTTCTTGTTACTTTTGCAAAGAAGCCAAGAAATTTATGTACCAATTGTTTATATTTATACATACAAGTATAATGTACAGTATGTATTCAT
>JAQIWH010007762.1:0-11020 GCA_034695005.1 Cryptops parisi | reverse complement strand
GCGTGACCATATGGTCACACACATTATTTCCATAACCATAAATTCTACAATATCTAAATTATTTTTTATGTGATGTAATAGGTTATTGCTTCATGTCCATGTATAAAATTCATGAAAAAAAAATGAAAAAAAATTCAGGATTTAAAGGGTTAAGTTTCATTATGTATTTTTAAAGGAAACGAAATTTGGCTGCAATTCACGGAAATCACCAACATTGTCACGAACTTGCCTATGATTATTACTACAGGTTGGACTTCACTTATCCGGAATTCACTATAAAAATTAGTCGTATAGTCCAACATCAGCTTTGGTGGTTCGGAACAATTGGAATCTACATTGAAATTTACAGTGACTACTTTGGTTCATAACTTAAATTTACAGTAAAAGAGTAACAATACTTTGGTTCATAATTTTTTAAATTTACAGTATATTTTGCCATTTTTTCCATAAGCTTCACTGGTTTGGGAAATCCGCTAATCCAGCCACTTTTTGGTTCCAAGCTTTCCGGATTAGTGAGACCCAACCTGTATAATGTTTTCTGCAACACTAGTAGTGCTAGCATAGCACATGGAGATATTGTTCTCTCTGTTTACACTCACATTGTCATGGTTGTTACAATGCAACTTGTCTTTTATTGGCCTATGAGGAGGTAACCCATGCTATAGCATGTAAAGATGAACTTTTATTTGGGATCTTCCTTTTATACTCATCTTTGTGTACCCTGGCGTTGTTATGAATGTTATGGTTTTCCTTTATGTGCTAAGCGTGTTTTTAAGAAAACATTCTTCCATGGACAGGTAGACAGATAAAAGGACACTAGCCTTTTATATAGTTTTATTATTAGATTAATTAAAACTGCATTGGGTTTCTACCTAACGATTACATATAAAATTGAAACCCCATGACTATTATTGGAATACACTATAACGATGTGTATCAATATATCGAAATTCTATAATCGCTGTTATGTCTACTAGTTCAAATTTTTGCAAACAGGCAATGAAGACATCAAAAAATGAAGCCTTAAACAAATCGTTTTTAAAGTAGTACATACTTGAAAACTAGAAAGAAAATTATAGAAGGAAAGAAAGAAAACTAGTCCAGTTACATGTTATATTACAGGCTAACATCATTATACCATAGTCTTCATTTATTAGCGTTCTTTTCGGAACTTTCCTAAAGTTTATTTCCTGCCACGAAGGTGTAGTTTTTGCTCATCTACCACAAATTGTGATATGATCATGGAAGACAAACCTGAACGATTTCTTATCCAGCATGTGAACATATTGAAGATGCTGGATAATCAAATAGTCTGGTTAATTAAGAGTTACATTGACAAACTGTAACCAAATATGGACACACCATCAACAAAGTTGGACCCCACTAGCCAGTCACTCGATTAACTTCACACTTATAATAATTAATGAATATACAGTATTATACAGTACTTAATCAAACTTACTTTTACTCAATATCTTCGAAAATATCAAGTGTCGTCAAATGGAAACGAAAATTTTAAGTGTTTCTTTTTTAACTAATTGTTCAAGTTAATGGAAGACATCACATTTGTGTGTATAATAATAACAGATAAAAACAGCTGTTTTTTATTGTGATATTATAACGTGGTATATCTATTATATCATTCCATAAAAAATCTGACAAAATTTGAATTTCCATTAATTGTAATGATTGCCTCAATAACTATAAAGGAGAGTGACAAAAATTCTGGAAAATTAAAGCTTTTGTTTAACGGATTGCCAAATAATGCAGCTTTCCCCCATATTATAACTACTTTGGTTTTCATAGAAAAATAAAACAGCAGTGCATCGAAATCCTGCATCAAAAACAGCAGAATACAAAAAAAAATACTTCGCTATAATCAGTAATCAGCACAGATTATGGAAATATCCAAACTTCCAAACTAAATTCAAGTTAACGCCACTAGTTTGAAAACTGGCTGTTTCAAAGACTGCCAAACCAGATTCTAGCCATTGCGCCTTGCATATTGCAAAAGGTGGGGGCATGCAGATATTTTTCCGAGCAAACCCACTCCCCTTGTCTGTGAATCCCTGGATGTGGCAACATTTTTGCCGCAAAGTGACTGCCTCCAGAAGGATGCCCATTCTTGCCACCACGTTCAACAGGATGGATCGATACTGCAGAGCTGGGTGACTGACTGACACCGAAGCCAATCTGAAGCTCTGCACATATGATCGTTGTGATGCCGGAAGATTTTTCCAGTCGGTGAATGTTCAATATCGGAACACACACACACACCAGTCTGTCTGCGTTCACCGCACCGACGCAACAACCCAACATGATCTGTATTCAAAAATCAGGCACCAAGCAAATGACACTACTTATCAATTCAGAACTATAAATAAGTTAAGTTGCGAACAACAGCCGATCGTCACGAGTCCAGTGCTACATAATTCCACTATTATTGAATACACTCAAAAGAAGACGAACATTAAATTCTTATTCACAACTCCCTAATTAATGATATTAAACGATTCTCTTGCATTTTTTGATGAGTGGTTACTTTATTTAAACGTCACTATGCTGACACAGTACTTAAAAGTTGGGACGTGAATATGCAGTAGAGTTTGTTATGCATGCCACCCAAAAAAATGCGAGTCACATTATGAACTAATGGTGCATCTCTACCCTATCCTATGTGATTTGGAGCATCTTTATGCTACGTTTTCTTATTCTATATAAAGTCCCCAGTCGACTTTAGTTTGATCGACTTTGTAAGTGCATAGAAAATAACCTTGTAAAAACGAGTGAATATTAAATCATATGCACCATAGTTTGACTAGATTGGTTAGAAGGGCATCTAACTAGAATTATAATAATGAAAGTTTATTTCATAGCCCGACCCTGAAGCAATAATACATTGTACTATATCAATGATGTAGCAATTTCTACTACTTTAGTCTTCCACGAAACAGTTATTAGTTCAGGCAGAACATTCCTCACCATAGTGGCACAAAAGTCAGTTGACAAATGAAATAAATAAAAAAAAATCCAACTCAATGACCAGAAAACGTTATTAAATGGCTGCCATTCAAAACTTGCAACTGCTCCCCTATTTTTTTTTTCAATACAGCATCAGGAACATTTGACTGCATACCATGTCTAAGAAAATAGTTTCAAAGGTTCTCAAGTTACACACCTTTGAGCTTGAAACAATTTCATACCACTCTTACAATCTCTGATGCTGTATGCTGTTCCCTATGGGCATTCCAGACCAAAGTTGATTAATCAATCCCACCAGTAACACAATACCCATCAAACCTGAGAAATTCCTCATTTCAAGGGTTGGATTTGGTTATGTTCATAAACGTTTTAATCCAGAAGTCTTAATTCATAATAAGAATACAAGGAATAAAAACCATTTTTAATATCGATAAATAAATTTTAAATTAACTCTATCTTCAAGCTACTGTACTTGGGGATTACTTTAGTTTTAATGTACCGGTACTGTATATATTACCAGCAATGTATGAAATTCAGACATTCTATATAGAAAACCAAGTCTGGTTTAGGCAATGTATAAGCATTTCAATGTTAGCATTGAAATAGTTACATTAGCAGAAATGTTATTTCATATTTTGCCAAAAAGTAAATTCTATACATTGTCTGGATTTTATATTATACTAACTTGTCAGTAACTTACACAGCATACATGTGTACAGTATTTTTTAAGTTTTGTTGAAGTTAATCATCTAACAAACATTGCTAGTGTACACACTGTCAAATACTTGTATACAAACACTATTTTGCAACCTATTAGACCTATAATCTAAAAACTTGTCACCAGTCAAAGTGAATACAGTACAAACATTCTGTAGATCCAGTTATATTCCAATGAAGCTTAGCAACTACTCCTGTAGTTCGTATAAACATACATGAAATGCAGTTTCTCTAAACCTCACCTATTAATGCCATAACAACATTAATTGTAAACATGATGCTTACACTTGTTGGAAGCTCAAGACAAAATTGATCGCAATTTGCAGGACACTAGAAGGAGAAAAATATTAACTACTTTCTATACTTTCTCCCATGGAAAACAAATTAACCGAATGACCTTTAATGTTGAATTCTTAACACTCCATTTTTGTTTTGTGTTGCCCAAATTTCCGGATCCTATTTCATTTACTAATGAATTCTGTTGAAGCTGTTCCTCAATTACAGTGCTGCACAATGTAAACAAACGAACTGTCTTCCAAATCAGTCTACAAACGGATTGTTGTAAACATGAAAGCAATCAGTTCACACAAAGTACTAATTGGGTTTGAGGCCAGTTTGCTTCAAGACATCGAAAAGACTAGATGACTCATCTTATTGGCCTTGACTCCTCCAAAATGCAAGCCATTTTGACCAATTTCAACACTGCCATAATGGCCTTCTAATATTTTAGACCCAAATCTTCTCTGTATTTTAACATCTTGCCAAACACCAATGAAATATGGTACTTTACAATTACACTAAACTACCTTACACTAGTATGTAAGGTTACACTGTATATATTATCTTAATATAATTTGCTTCGTCTGTCGGTCTGTATATGAAGTACGTGTGTATATGAAGTACTTATGTGTATGCGATGTATGTTGTACACATTACATACGTATGCATGTGTGTACATAAATGTGTTAGTCAAAACCAGAATTTCGTTAAAACCCAGTTTAGACTAGTCAAAACTAGAATTGACTGATAATTTATTGAATGGTTAAAGCGTTTGCAATTAGAGCGTAAATGGCCATCGCTTAATAACCCAACCTTCCTGGTTAAGTTTAATCATTTTGACTGGGGATCGTGTTTTAACAAAATACGGATTTTGACTAACAATTAAAAAGTATGGTAAGAAACATTTTTGTCAAAAAATACTTATAGGCATTTTCGAATGTATTAATTGCAATTCTACTTTCCTAACGCATAATTTTGAATAAAATAACAAAATTTGCAAGGATATTGGTGCAAAGAAGTGCGAAGTGGCCCATAGAAAGCAAGGCAAGTTCACATCTTCAAACGTGTTTTCCTCGAAATTGTAAAAACTAAAAACGTTACTTAACATTCCCTTTACAACAGGCCCTTCAATTATGTACATACATTTGTATACATGTGCTAACACACAAATTGCATACCATATACATGTCACTGCGTGCATAACATAAGCATCCCCCTTTTTTTTAGACGTTAAACGTTTAATGATTTCAAATATTAATCACATGCTAGTAAATAAATAGACCTTACAAGTAATTTTATGGTATGAATACTTAATATCCACATGATCAAATTAGATCAGTTCTTTCCATGTTAATCAAATTGACTCGTCACTACAAAAAAAAAGCTGCTATGACGACGTGTCAAACCTGAACAACCGCGTTAGATCATAAATTATGAAGCCATTTTAATTTCAGGTATCGTCCATTAATTTTGTGGACTGCAACACTATTAAAAAATGCACCTATTCAAAGTCCCTGACTAAACTGTTGTTTTTTCCCTCATTGAGCAAATTCATTACTATAGATATCATTAATAAAGATATCACACCACACGATAGTTACCATATGAAACTATAATTTAGTTAAGTGTATTGCACCACTATATGCTAAATGCATACCAAAGATATAAACAATCCAAGATACTGTATAAGCTAAGCAATTTGATTTCACCAATGTCGGATAAATTATTAAAATTGAAAACAAAAGCTGTGTATTTTATTGTCAATGTCAATCAACGAATTTCTGTAATTTGTGTAATGCAGTAGAAGCTTTTTATGACAAGTGAACTGTTAGTTAATGAATAGTTATATATTAAAATATATACATAGTAAAAGTTCTTGAAATAAATGTTTGATAATGTAGTGTAGGCTATATGACAATAGATTATAGAGCACAAGCACAGTTTTGATTTTAAAACGATAATAGTAGTTCAACATGACTAATTCAATATCGCCAGACTTGGAGGAACTAAACAATTTAAAACCAAAAAAAGGACAAATTATATGTTCTGTGTATTTTCAAATATTATATCGAATTAATAATACGTTGAACTAAATATTGACAATAATCAAGGTTTACACATGAGTGTATATGATATGGCAGCAGTAAGCCTTGAACTTCTGTGAAACCATTTGTAGTGGCAGTAAACAAACTGGATAAAATGCAAATTGAAAGATTAAATACTGTACAGTACACCATTATTTATATAGGCATATACATTTCAAGTTAATTGAAATTTTACATATCGGCACTTTTCTTCTTTAGCATTTCGAGTTACAGTACAATGAACAACATGATCTGACAGTTACAATTAATGCACATAAAGTGTAGTTGCACTAATGTAGACATACAATAAATTGAAATATTTCGGGCAATATAATGATAAGCCAGTTGTTTAAAAAAAAAATGACATTTTTACACATCAAAATGTTCCCCCCAGTACCCTGTTATTTTACCACTTCCTGGCTTTTTCAGAAAATGGCAGCACAATATAGAAAATCACCTTAATGCTCAGTGAGTATGATATACTTTATAGTCTATGGAGTTTATCACCACAAAAACGACTCCCATGAACAATTTCAAAAATGTGGCTTATCATTATATTGGGCAAAGCCCTTTAATTGTACATCAGTGATAACAATAGCACATGAAATAGTAGTAGTATATACTGTTAAGCTATATACCAGTTTATTATTTCAGGTGGGTTCGATAACAAGTGCAATTTTTTGCTGCACTTGCTAATTGCTTCATAAATTACTACATATATATAAATTATTGTGCACTTAAACTGAAACCAGCCACACACTATACCTTACAATATGCACAAACATACATATAACTATATATATAAATATATATATACTGTACATGGTTGCAAATATTTCTATAAATGCATAATGTTGCAATGCATGATTGTGTATTACAGTACATACGTACATATTGCACATTGCAACGAATATATGTATATTTTTACATACATACGGTTATGAATGTACTTATACTTTGTTGATACATATATTATATACACATATAATATGCACTAATTTAAAATATTAAATATGCACCATTCACCAATAAGTTACAATACATAGTATTAGTATAATGTACGTGTGAATACATATATAGTCCTATGACATTACTGAAGTGTGGATCGAGTTTATTTTGCATATAACTTAATAAGCAATTCAGGAATGTGTAAATGCTTACATAGAGATCCATTCAACAATGTTCAAGTGCAAAAATATCAAACTGAGCCAATGATAAACTTGTAGATAACTGCGAATCACCCTCTAAACACGAGATCATCACAATGGAATGTACCCACTCCAGATTTGTAATGGGTCCCTGTTGGTCCAACAGTGTTGGTGTTACCAGGAGCTTATCAATGTGATAGATTTACAACACGGGCTACCCAGACTTCTGTCTTGAGCTTTATTTACTTTAAACTGATCTTTGTCAATAGCATCAACTAGCCACTGTGAACATAGAATTTTTATTGAAATTGGGAACATTACAGATTCTATCACCACAATTGCAACCATCAATCCCTTTCCAAGGGTGACATTCCCTTACAGTCAAGTTATTGGTTGTGACCGCCAGGTAGCTGGAAGGTTAACCAATTTATTAATTCCGAGCGATTGGGCCAATTCATGAATAAACAAAGTCCACATTATTATGTACAAATCTTTGTTTTATATAACCCAATCACTTTTAATCGTGATATAAATAGAACAGATATTTTTCATGATGATGGATTCCGCGACAATTCGACGAAAAGCGAACCATATGTGATCCGTGAAAATCGTTTTGCAAATCGCATTGGTAACAACCCTAGTAAACAATCCAACACATTATGTACCAATTATTTCCCTCGGCGTTAAACGAGCCGACCGTGATGAAAAAGCGCAACGTTTGTTCCAGAGATGGCAGCACACCAGAGGATGCATTTGATCAGTCACTTAACGCAATAAAGGAACATGTGACGAAGACACACTACTGCACACACACAACACCTTGATAACTAAACCCAATGAACATGTTTCCCTATTCTTCCTACCAACGACCAACCTCATCCAGGCGGCAGCAGCAGCAGCAGCAGCAGCAGCCATTCACCAGCTCCGCACTTGCACACTCATTAACAGACAACTGAAATGGCTTTATACTTCTTCCCAAAGAGGGAAACATAGTAGCCAGTTTCAGTTTGTTGTTGCCATCTTCGGCGAGCACTGAACTTGTGTGCATTTTACTATATGACCTAACTTTAACGTAACCTCGTTTATAAAGGAAAGTGTTATACAATCCATTTTGGAAAGAAACAAAAGATTTTCGGCATTTCTTTTTTTGGTAGGCGATCCCAGTGAACCAAGCTCTCTCTACATTTAAGGCTAATGATCTAATTTAATGACATGGCACCTGAGAATTTCTATATTTGAAGGGCCTGGTGTAAAAGGATGTTAAGTAACGTGTTTACAATTTTGAGGAAAATGCGTTTAAATATCTCAACTTGCCTTGCTGTCTATGGCTAGTTCACATTTCTTACACCAATATACTGTTGCATATATTGTTGTTGTTTCTCTCAAAATTATGCATTAAGAAGATAAAATTGTACAGAAAACATTTCAACATGCTTCTAGGTCATTTTTGACAAAAACGTTACACTTCGGTCCCACATGTATTTATAACACATGTATCTTACACGAGTTATGTACATTGTGTATATAGGTATGCATGTGTATGGATACATATATACACTGTGTATGACAATATTTATAATGTGTTACGAAAGCAATACTTAACATGGGGTTCCAATGGAGGTGTTCTAAACGTTCGCAGGTCACATTGAGACAATTTACAGTTTTTATTTAATTATTATGAATCTAATCATAGGCTAAATCATAGGCTGGAAGCGTCTACTTTTTGTCGCTGATCGCAATCTATCATTAACCATCAACGTTTTCTAATTATCAAGATTAGTGAAAGTTCATCGCAACTTGTACACAGCAAAGATATTAAAAATAAAAAACTAAAGTTTCGCATATTTTAAAAATTGCAAACATGTTGTAAATAGGGTACCTTCGGGTTATAGCAAGGCCCGTCTGATGTTGTTATTTGCTTATGGGTTTATTTTGCAAGTTAGGTTAGGAAAAACAAAGAAACGTATTAAACGTATGATTTTGTTTTGTTTTCCTAACCTAACCTGCAAAATAAAACCCATAACTAATCACAAGCAAATAGCAACAACATCAGAAGGGCCTCGCTATAACCGGAAAGTACCGTAAACAGTTTGTAAAATAATCATAGGAAATGTGTTAATGTGCAACTCTTTGTTATTTACAGAAATGTCATTAAAATTTCAAAATGTTTCCCAATTAAGTTCATGGTCCTAATCGTTGTGACAAAAAAATGATATATAAAAAAAAAGTTGAAAATATATAAACAAAGCATTTGGGAGATTGTTTCACTAATATTCAATATAAATTCGCTAATATTCATAATAAAAAAGTAGAAAAAAGCGAAACTTTTTTTTAGTCTGATTAGTCCTGTTTTAACTACAGGATGACGAAGACGTCTAGTTCCGCATCACTAAATGAATGATAACAAACGGTTGACACGAAATCTCGATTTTAAGCCTACTGGCAACGTCAATACTTTCTTACAAACAACTTCCATAAAGTTTGGCACTTGATGCATCCATCCTCCACGAGCTGATGCTCAAATAACTAAAATGCTACTTTTCACGTGTTTTAACAGAGCTGATAATCATAATCATAACAATACTATTTTTCTTTATACTCTTTACCAACCAAAACAACCCCTTTTAACTAGTATCACGTATCATCATCATCATCTTCCAATAACATTTCAGCAATGTTAACAATTGAGGATAAAAATAAAAAGAAAACAACGAAATACAGAGAAGAGAAAACTAACTTCACTTATTATTATTATAATTCCTAGCGCGGGGGTATAGCCTAATAACAATAATCACAGCTAACGGCTGAATTACAAAAACTGTTTACCCAAGTCATAAAAGAAAACCCTATCTTTTATTATTAATTAAAAGTTTTGGAAACAAGAAGAAAAAAAACTATAAATGGAGGGAAAAAGATGGAGCAACAACAACAACACGCGTTGGAGGCGTCGGATTGGGGAGGGGGAGTCGTCATATTTTTAAGTAAGCAATGCCGATCATCAAGGGGGTTTATATCTTACCTTCGGCGGCATGTAAAGCTGCGTGGGCGGCGGCGGCCGTAGCAGCAGGGGGGCCGCAATAGGGCGCGAGAGGCACCGGGCCTAACGAGGTACTCCAAGATGGCGTGGAACCGCCGGACTGAAACATGCTGTCTGCGGGTGTCGATGCGCCCCTTCGGGCGCTACGAGAGAAGTAGCAGCAAGTCCCCGATGGTCATCGCTGGCAGCAGGTGCGGGGGTGGTGGTAGTAGTCGTAGCGGGGGCGATGATGGCCCACCCGGCCACCGTGCGAGCAGCAGGGCAAACCTAAGCGACGATGGGCGTCCACCTTGGCGGTAGGTCGTCCTCGTCGGGAATTGCTGTGTATTACCACCACCACCACCGTACTTCCCAAAACTACTCCTCCTCCTCCTCCTTCTTCAGCAAAAAAAAAAAAAAATCCCAGTTGCAGCAGCAGCAACACCCCAAGTCACCGACGTTCGTTGTGTTGTCACTCTTCTACTACTACTACTACTATTACTACTACTACTACAGTCAGGGTCGGGGTGGTGATGACGTCATCCCGTACCGCTTCGTCCGTCCGTCCGGAAAGTGAAGCGGAACAGCAGCTTGAGTGGCGAGGCGGAAAAGCGGAACCCAACGGACGCCGCTCCGGGAGCCACTGTTCTCTCACACTACTAACTGCACTACTAGCGCTTGTGTGTGTTGTTGTGGGGCGCACACCGCACCAACCAACCAACTCTACTCTCCCTCACACTCCTCCTGCCGCTCTTAACACAACTTCCACTTCTACTACTTCTTCTTCTTCTTCT
>JAQIWH010007761.1:0-11021 GCA_034695005.1 Cryptops parisi | reverse complement strand
AATTTTCAAATGTCACAAATTTTGTGTGCCCCCCCCCCCCATCTGCCTCCAAGCAGATGGATCTCCTCTGATTTGTCCCCCAATTTGCTGGTCACAGGCTTAGCATGTTATTTTTTTAAAATAAAGGGACCCAAAAAATATACCTTGCACAGGGCACATGAAAAGCTAGATCTAGCTCTGTTAATCACCAATCTTAATTTCCTTGATGCTAAGCTGTCCAATCTCATACGGGTACACAAGAAGGTAAATTTTTTGAAGACAAAGTAATAAAACCTCGACAATTGCTGAAGAAAGAGAAAATTGCAACAGTCTCAACTCTAGTAACTACAGTTTCAAGATGCATTTTGTGCAAAAGCAATGAGCACCTCAGTGGAAATTTAAAACTGGAACCTGAAAACCGTATTGAAGTTTTCAAGAGAGAAGGTCGATGTTTCCGTTATGCCATCAGAAGTCATCGAACAATTGAGAAAGAGATGTGAAAATGCAACGGAAGACACTCTGAGCTGTTAAAATGCAGATCGCTATGTATTGAGAAGACAGAAAATGGAAGTAAAACCATTGTTAGAAACGTGGGAAGCAACTCTACCAAGACGTCAATCTACAAATCAAACAAAGAACTATGAACAATAGAAATAACAGTTGGTTTCAGATCTGAAACTAGAAAGCCAAGACAAGGAAACGTTATTGATTCATATGTTCGAAGGAAAATCGACAAAAGTTAAGAAAAGTTTAATTGATTTTGAATCCTATGGCTGGACAGAAACGGAATACCAGGTATTAAAGTCAATGCACTTGAAGTGCTTTCATTAACGGGTACATCCATGAGCATTCCTAAAGGGAATTGAAATTACTCAAGCAGAAAAATATTGAGCTTTCTATTGATGACAAAGTTGTAATGTGCAACCTGATATGATTGTTAGGAAATGACTGTTACTGAAAAAACTGAAAAAATTACTACAGATTTTGTTGCTGTAGATACGCATCTTGGTTGGTTCTTGTCAAGATCACTTGAGGCAAAAAGATCAACTTCGGTGAACAGTAAACTGGATTTAAGTACATAATGAAGATGCTATCCTAAAAAATTTTTAGAATCTTGAATACATTGGCATAACCGTCGATGATTGTGCCTCGCCAAATCAAGAATTTGTGGCAAAAATGTTCAAAGAAACCATATCTTGAACAGGTAAGTAGGTTTGAGAGGCGCACCAACTGCCCTAAGACTTGTCATATAGTGCCCACAAAAACATATAACCTAACATTAAATAAGTTGGTCGAAACCCGACAGTTTTAAGAACCAAAAAACTTGATAGGTGGTTCGGACGTTGTTCACAAGCACTGCTGGAAGAGTGAGAGGTAGGAGGCTCCTTCTGCATAGAAGTTCATAAAGTAAGCAATCCACCAGGACATGATGGACTGACACTTGGGTATTACACGTAGGGCATTTTCTTGAACAGGACAAGGTATGAAGTTAAGCTTCCCTGGAAGACAAGAGACGTGAATATCGATAACTTGCTCTTGACCAGGAAAAGATTCGAACATTTGATCAAGAAACAGAATTCGAACCTATTTCTGTTTTAAAAAAAAAAAGATGAAGTCTTACACACTTAACTAGCTGAAGAAATAATAGAAAAGTAAAAAATTCTAAAAACAGCAATAGGCCCTTTTTTATTTACCACATCACCCAGTAATTAATGAGACTAGAGATACCACCAAACTCAGAATTGTATTTGATGCCTCTGCAAAAGGAAGAGAAAAACAATCCTTAAATGATTTATTATATGCTGGACATGACCTTCTACTTTGCCTCCTAACTCGAATTCTACAGTTTTGGATAAGTGCAATCACCGTAACAGCAAACATTGCTAATGTTTTTCATCAAATTTCCTTGAACGAAGAAGATCATGATGCAATCCAGTTTCTGTGGGTGAAGAATGGTTATCCCTCTGCGACCCCCAGAAAAGTTTACCAAATGATCAGAATTTTGTTTAATGCCAAAGCAAGCCCTTTCTTGTTGATGACCACCATTTGTTATCATTTGAAGAAATATCAGGCTGAATTTCCCAAAATCTGCAAAGAGCTTTCCGAACGTGGATGATATCATGACCAGTCTTGAAACTGAAGAGCAGATCCTAAATTTACATATCACCAAGCCAAAACGACCTTGAAAGAAGTTTGGATCACTCCCGGAAAATGAACGTCAAATTCACAAAAACCTAATAAAATATTAAAGAATGGTCTACCAGATTCCTCCAAAGTACTAGATTTAACATGAGACATTCCCATGGATAAATTACACTTATGCTTTACATACTTAAAGCAAACGAGAACTACTGAAATGAGTTGCCGAAATTTTTTAACCCCCTCCTCCCTAATTGAAGCTGAACTATAGATAGAAAAGCTCCAGTAAGATGAAAACCTTCCTGAAATATTACAGCATCATCGACTTGCCTGACTAAAAAATTAAGTCCAGCGATGAAGATTACAATGTCTTGATGTCTTCATATGACATACGGTGTTATACACATATTATATAATGCAAGTCCTAAATGCTAATGGAGTGTTGTTTTTTATTTTGTTTATTTCACCACCATAGTCGTTTCATAGTGTATGAACATATATTCATTTGAAAGAAATTGTGCAGAAGTGAAAAGGGTGACCTAACGGAAACTTATGATAAACTCACCTAAAATTAACCGCATTCAAGCCAGATGTTATTGCACAAAATACTAATTGTTGTTGCATAAAATAAAGAGTTCATAATATAAAAAGATCAAATAAAGAGTTGTTGCATACTACAGCAAAAATGGAGAGTTAGAAAAAATGAAATTTATTTTATCCAAGAGTCGAATTGCACCTTTAAAACCACTTTCACTTCTTTGGTTGGAACTCATTGACTGCTTATTAGGAGCCCTAATAACCGCCACCTTAAAAAAAAGATTCCCACATACATGATTGCATTATCATGGATAAAAGAAAAAGCGAATTAATAAAAGCATTTGAAGTCGAGTACTGGAAATACAAAAGAAATACAAACCTTCAAAGTGGAAGTATTGTGAAAGATCAACAAACTCAGTGAACAAAATCACAAATCCACACACATTGTTATTTGACCAAGAATGGTGGGAAGGGCCAGTCCAAGTTAAAACAACTAAATCTAAAATAATTTCTTTTGAATAAGAATTGAATGCTTGCCTGGAATAACGTTGTATTTTACAAAAATTCAATATTGAGATTATTTTGGAAAAACGTGCCTCTTATATGGGCCTAGCTAGTGATGCCAATAGACAAACTCATACCTGCCTAAAACATACATTTATCACTTCGAAATTGGTCATCTAATATGTGACAATGTGTTGCTGAATACTTCTTTTGCTATTTACTTAAAACTATAAATTGTTACATGCAACGTTATGTTTTGGGCAATCCTTCAATCAGTGGACATCACAACTTTCACTATCCTGATAAAAAACACAAGCGTGGAACCAATATTTGATATTAAAAACTACAGTTCATTTCAAAGAACCATTCAAGTAACGACATGAATCCATCCGATTTTTTTGAACTATTTGAAAATAGAAGACCGAGACTCACAGTACAAGAATTGAATGAAGCTGAAAAATACTGGATCCGTTGATTTCAAGCTGACAAATATAGCAATGATATTGGATATCTTGAAAAGGGGCGAGAACTACCAAGTACTTCAAAAGTTAGAGAACTTTGATCGTTCCTCGATGATGACAAGATACTGAAGTTGGGAGGGAGTTTAAGTATGTGACCTACCTGACCTTGAAAAGAATCTTTATTTATTGCCAAGGAAACACTCCTTGACCTAAATTATTCAAAATTGCCATCAGAAGATAGCCCGTAGTGGTTATTATATTGTAGATACCATCGCTGATTTTCGTAAACGATTTTGGTGTCCGAACAAGCCATCCAAGAATAGAGGAAGAAATGCCTGGTGTATACACGATTTGCTGTACAGTTTTTTCATGCATGACGTCACATGAATACAGCCAATCGTGAGGCATGGCAAAAACAACGTTGTCGTCCAGGAAGTAATCTAGTGGACTACTTTTCTTGCTTTGTTACTTGTATTTTACAAAATGAATGGCGATTGCATTGAATGGTGATGGTGATGTACATCAAGAAGAAACACGTAAAACAAAACAGTGAAGTGAGTGAATAGCAACAAAATGAAACCGAAAGAAATTCCGTCAAATCCTTGCGCATGGTCACGTGACGTTGTTTCCCAAAATGAAATGAGCAAAAATTGAGCAAAATATTTAAATAATTGGATTACCCCTTTTTGGTCAACAAAAATGCTGGGGGACGCCCACTTTAAATGAGCAAAAGATGTGGTGAGCGGGTTTTTGCCTAGATTCCTCTGCCGCTAGGGGTTGGCTACGGAACTCCCCCGCCACCCCCAGGTTCGTTTCTCGACGACTGACGTTCCACGTCATACCGCCGCGGGTCGAGACTCGGACAGTCCGCTTCTTGTCCATCCACAGTTTAACGTGCTTACCTCCCAATAGTCACCCGCCTACACCACGCAGACGACAGTCGGAAAGGCAGTTCACAGGCTTGGTCGTCTCTGGTCGCTGCCTGTCTTTCCTTACCACGGCCAGGTTCGCCAGCTCACACTACGAGATCTCGAAGACTGCAGAACCGCCTTCATAGTGGTTGTCAAAGCATGGAGTCGCTCGTCGCCATACCCTCTTGGGCATCGCACGATGTAACTAATTCTCTGCTAGTAGAAGCATCTACCAGTACCTACAAACTACTTTCCTGACAGAAACGGCACGCGTAGTCTGACTAGGGCAAATACCGTTTTCTGCACGGCCCGCTTCTCGCTGCTTGCCTTGGCTACTTAAGGCCCGACGACCTGACGACCTGTAAGGAGAGAGACGCCTACGACTACAGAACAACAGCCAGAGACACGATGTTAACGGCTCGAAAGCCAGACCCATGGTAGAAGAATACATGTATTCTTCTACCATGGCCAGACCAAAAGCCAAGATTTATTACATGATCAACTGTACATCTATTCACAACAATGATCATCCATGCATGCCCGCATACACCTCGAGCACATGATTATACACAAGACTCTGCCTACAGTGGCGACCGCCCCCTAGTGGCCAAAAGCTGCTCACCACAAAGTGATAGAGCAAATGTTGAGCAAATTTGTGCTCGTTTGCTGCTTGCTTTACTGCAAACAATCATCAGGGGTCTGGAACGGATTAATCCAATTGACATTTATTTTTTAGGTAAAAAGTAATTCACCACTCGTACAAATCGCGATTCGAACAGTCTTCTGGAACGGATTGTGTACAAATAGCGAGGTTTCACTGTAATTGAAAATACATAACAAAACAAACACCTTGGTGGGGTAGATTTTGCGAAAGACTTGTGAAATCCATAAAAAGCTACTTCAAAAATAAATTAGATATTAGAAAAAGCTGGCAGCTTTTTAAGTTTACAAACTACAAAATTCAAACACATATACACTATTTCAGGAAAAGCGAAAACAATAGAATTCAATGTGAAAACATTAGGTTCTGTACAAGAGGTATGGAAAAAACAATAAAAAACCGAACCAACCTGCAATTTACAACTTGTTTCATGTTTTTTAATTTGCAAGCTCTCTTACACACAGCTCTTTCCATTTGGTCCATACAAGGAAATTGATATCGGTTGACAAAGTTGAACTGTAATTAAAAACAATCAATGCACATTAATTATTTGATTACTCTGAACAAAAACACTCCACATTTGAAAAATAAACTGCTTGTGCAATATTTACATTATAAAAATAATTGTGTATAATTCTCAATAAATTTGTTATTTTATGATCATGTGATCATTAAGATTCACCCAAGTACAAGAATATACCAAATTAGAAACTGATTTAGACATTTATTAAACATTAGAAGAAAATCTTTAGTAATGATAGAAAAATAATTGAAACAGCAGACTATTTAACAGTGATCTATTTGTTTTATTGGATTAACTGATTGTGATAATTTATTCGTTTATTCACTAACTGTACACATAGTGTATGTAAGGCAAGATAGCAAGTGAAGCTGAAATGTGCATCTACTACTGTAATGAATAAGTGTGTCAAGATGCATAAAATTGAGCCTCCACACTGCGTTGTCACTAATAAAATTATTTCGACCTAATGCTCCACTATTTCCACTATCATGCTATCCCACGAGCCGAAGAGAAGCTTGCATCTCACCACCACCTGCAATGCCTACCCAACTAGGCCCCCCTAGCAAAAAGATAATGAGCAGCGGGGAGGTCAAAGCATGACAATCATTACATGCCTCAGCCCTAATCGTAGACGTTTTGCTCATGGGGATACTTTTGAGCCACAAATGGTGCAACTGACCAGCTCAACCCGGTGATAGCATCCATCGTATTGGATTGTTCCCTGGAAAAGTCCGAGTTTAACTTTTCACCTCACCAAGTGGCAAGCCAACAAGCGGTGACGGAACACAACCCTTACGTTGATTGGGATCTTGATTTACTCGCAAAGACACACTCCTCCATACCTGGTCATGACGTAAGTCAGCTGCAATTTGCGGTGAGTCAAGATACAGGCTAGTTACAACAAAGATAAGCTCTCCAAAGTAAAGGTGGACATCCGGGTTTTAAGTCGAGACTACCATCCCCTTCGCTATCCAGCTCTCAGATGGTTGGTGGTTTGCCGAACATAGCTTACATGTCACCGATAATGTTTGGACCTTGCCATTGACAGTGTGTGGGAGGGAAGGGCTACCTCCCACGAGAACTAGTGTCAAGATGGAACTGTGCAAAACTGAAAATATGTTCATATGGGCTAGTATTCTCAGAATTTTCTTATTTTTAATTCTCAGAATGTATTGCATAACCGCGAATTTGCATTTACATGACTCAGAGTGTTACTGTATTGTGAGATTATTGAAAGGGTGGTATCATTTGCTCAGCAACATTGGAGGTATGTGTCATTAAAATTTCATGTATTTTCATCCATTTGATTGAGATATAACACAATCTTAAAGTTTGGGTTTATAAGAATCACCTTGAGGTTTGTAACAATTATTTCATTCAAATGTTAGTAATTTTTGATAAATACTAGCTTTATTAGAATAATGAAGCTTTGCAGTTATTATTGCAAATGTAAGTTTCTACCTATGGTTGTTATTAGAGGGTAGATATTATTTCTTTATTTTAAGCAGACACGTGCAGCGTAACAGGAATTTTGTCAGAAATTGTAGTAAAATTACAGGTACACAATGTAGTACTGGGAGCTCATTGTTGTACACATTGTAACATACTGCATAGTGCATTGAAAAACCGAACTGCAAAGTTACATGAAACAGGATTACTTTCGAGTAACCACATTGCAGGCTGTGTGTCTGCATCAATCATTTGTCAAACCCACAGTGTACGATATGACAAGACTAGTACATATGGTGTATCTGGTACAGGTAGAACCTAAAATAGACTTTGCACATCAAATCTACCCCTTTGGGCAATAATCTCGAATAATAGCCAAAATTACTATCCGAGGGCAGTCATTATTGCATGTGTAAGGTTGTTCCTGCAGTTATTATTTTAAAGTGGTTATTAATCGAATAAAACTGCATTACTTATGCAGTGAGTGTATGCAATATGGCTTTTTCTGCAGTGCCAAACCAAACTCAAAATTTTATTAATATGTTCAGTTATTACAACTGTTTGAAGATGAAACAGAAACATCAGTAATGTATGGAAGACACTAAATCTATACATTACTGATGTTTGTGTTTCATCTTCAAACAGTTGTAATATTTTATGCTTTACAAATATATTTTCTGTATAAAAATAATTAATAATCTTATAGTTTAAGTTGTTTTTTTGTTAAAACATTTGCTTAATTTTATCAAAATAAACAGATAATCTTGAAATTCCAGTACATTCTTTGCCAAACTTGCCTGCTTGATAATCAGTTTGTTTCTGTACAGCATTCCAGTCGGTAAAAGTAATGCACCACTTACGTCTGAATCCTCATCTCTTTGCTGTATGGTAGACTATAATAATTTATAAAAAAATGTTTTAATTTGTTCACTATACAAATAATGAATTTAATTCGATAAAAATAAACACAATAATAGAACTTACCAAAATTACAAACTCCGTCTTGGGATAGTATGCAAACTGAATATTCACATATAACTCATCAGTATTTCTTAAATTAGGTGGCAGAGAAACTGAAATAAATTTTAAATGCATTGCAATGGTAGACTATTGCTAATGCACATCAGTGCTTTTGTCACTCTTAGCCTCATGATCATGTTTAGCAAGCGTTGAGAGAAATGACAGAAATCTCACGCTAAGAAGGTATAAAGTCTGGCTTTTGCCTGATTTTTTATTAGCGGTACTAAAAAACATGTTCATAATTTCCACAACTATTGTTAAAATGCTGTCCCAGAGTGAAAACTACAACTACTGGATCTATACATTATAGTCCAGAAAAAAGGTACAAGGTAAGATCCCTTCTGAGTGGACCTCGAATTAATATGCATTAAAAACATGAAAAGTATGCATGCAAAATGTCACAAAACTTTCCAAAATATGCAGTGAAAACATGAAAATATGCAACAAAATTCTTGTTGCTAGGTGTTTTGCAAAAATATAAAAATTCAAAGCATTTTAAGTCAATTTTAGTTTTAAATTTTATTTCTGTGTTGTAGAATTGTTGTGGAAATTTATGTATGTGAGGCACAGAATAACCATACATGATGTAAACTGAGCTCTGTATTTCTTTGGATTATTTTTTTTCATTCTCCGAAAATTAGTCAGGCTTATTGGCCTGCATTTGACCAGCATTTCACCTGAACAATTACTGAAGATGTACAGTCAAACCTCGTTAAACTACTATCCTTAGTTCTGGACAAAAGTGTAGTGGTATGCGAGGGTGGGAGTTTAAAGAGATTGAGCTAAACTTGTATGCTCTTATTTGAGTAATGTTTCTTGCATAAAATGTGTCTGCAATGCATACATTTCGTAAAAATATATTTTATGAAGAAGATATGTACAATATACAGTATCAGGAAGAGATTTTTTTTTCAATCGCTCTCCCCCAATTTCTGATTATCCTCAAAATATCAATTATGGCATCCCAACTGATTTTTTTGACAAGAAAGCTCGAAAAATGTTCTGCTATAGATTGCTGACTATAATAGTCAAAGTATTTTTGTTTTTGATTTTTCTGACTTTCCCGTTGGACCATTCTTCATTTAGATGGTTTAAACAATTGAATTTTCATACAAAAAGTACATTTGTAGTGGCGATTGGAAGACAGGCGGGTGGCATTTTATAGTTGGAGGGAGGAAGAGAAGGGGGAAAAGGGAAAATGATTTTATTTCAACTAAGACAATTATGTTAGAAAGTTATTATAAATAAATTAATTTTTTTCTTGGACCATTTTAATTTACGTTATTTTGGCTTGGGCTGTTTTGACCTGGGCTGTTTTGTGCGCAAGCTATTTTTTGAGCTCTTTTGTCAGGGCTGTTTTCTGTTGGGCTGTTTTGTGTGTAGACCATTTGGTACTCTCTGGCTAAAGCAGGGCCTGTCTGAAGTTGCTATTTACTTGTACTTGGTTATAGGTTTATTTTGCAGGTTAGGTTAGGAAAACAAAACAATATCATACATTTAATATGTTTCTTTGTTTTTCCTAACCTAACTTGCAAAATAAACCCAAATAAAACTCATAATTAAGTACAAGCAAATAGAAACATCAAACAGGCCCCGCTATAACCGGAAAGTACCGACCATTTTGTCGGAGCTTTTAAGTCGAGGCTATATTGTCTCCATATTAACGTACAGGCATACCTCACTTTTTTGTCACAATTGAGACCAGGGTACTGACAAAAGTAGGAGCAACAACTAAAGTCGAAGCATATACTTTATTTCGCTCGAAAATGCATTAAATTTGCCAATATCAACGAGAATAATTAACTGCATAATACTTGCGAATATGTGCAACACTTCAATAAACACAAATATGCAAAAGAATTCGTAATATCAATTAAATAAATACAATCCACTACTGCCTGCCTCATCAAAGGAATATTCAATTTAAATAAATTAACTATTCAAAAAAATTCCTCTAGATAGAGAACCTTATGATAAAAAAATAATCTAGTAAAAAACAAACAAATAAATACAATGTAAGTGAATATGTATAGTTTTCTAAAATGTTTCTTTAATTTAAGTAGACAATGAACTATACCATACAGTATTTACAACTTTTGAAGGTTGAATGTTGTTCGTTAAACTTGATAAGCTCAAGATTTTCTTGCAATTTGAGAACCTCGTGGTTCTTTTAAACTTTGTCACAACACTTGGGCATTATGAATTATGTTCCCACTGTATTAAAGCACAAAAATAGTTAAATCTTGTGGTAATAATTAACTACTGTACAGTATATTGTATTATACTGCTATCAAAATGATCAGATTCAATTAGTTAATCGATTCTAAAACAAAAATAACTGAACGATGACCCTCGGTGAAGACAAAATGGGACAAAAAAAACAAAGAAATTTGAAAATTTTGTATAAATTTAAAGGTGACAAAAGAGCGAAACGACGAAAGTCAAGGTATTCCTGTAAAATTAAAAAGTGACAAAAGAGTAAAACGACGAAAGTTGAGGTATGCTTGTATATTCATGACATATTCATACATATTCAATGCACATTGTGCATTAAATTTGTCTAAAATACTACATCATATGCTCCTTAACACTTGTCAGGTTCTTTTTTTCTGGACGTGCCTCATATAATATCCAATTCATGACAGACAAACTCATAATTTGTGAAAAAGAAAACTTACTTTTGAATCGGGAACAATTTCCAAATGGTATAATATCTTCTGAATATGAAATCAGTTCTGGTCGGCCTTTCTTGTTCTTTATATAATATAAAAAAATCTTAAAATAAGATATCTTTAAGCTCTCTCTCTCTCTCTCTCTCTCTCTCTCTCTCTCTCTCT
>JAQIWH010007760.1:0-11021 GCA_034695005.1 Cryptops parisi | reverse complement strand
TTTGATTTGATAAATGAGCAATCTTGTTAGTATTGTTAGATAGTATAACATCATTACATTTTGACACTGTTACATTATTATATTAGTTACCGTTATGTCTATATATTGTATAACGCGTAGTTAACGTTTCTCACATACTTTATTTTATATCGAGTTGATTATTGTTCACTTTTCTTCACTAGTAATATGAAAATTTTTATTATTTAACATTTTTTCGTTCACTTAGTTTAATATACCTCGTTAAATGTAAAGATGTGTGTGCGCTAATTAGGATTTCAAACTTTCTTGAAACTACATTATACAACGCGCTAACATTATCATAACAAATGAAGTTCGGCCCTAAATATAGGTTTGCCTTAGATTTTGACATATGGTGAAATCGTTAACGGTTGATGGTTGAATTTGGCTGTTGATTTATAGCTTATTTCACCCACCAAACGAATGACAACCATTTGCGCCAAATGGTAATAAGTTAAAGAGCATGCAAAATTGCATTAGACGTTGGTATCGATTTTTTCCTTCTTTTTGCATCTCTTGTTTTTTTTTATCGTGGTTCCGGGGATTTTCAAGGTTCTGGATCTGCAATGTTGGTACATAATGAAAAACTTGAGGTTAAATAAAAACATACTACGCTCTACTATTACATCTGTGATACATATATTTTTTTATTCTGCACCCCTGTCAGGTTAATCCGTATCTAAGAGGTCTTGCATGTGCACTGTACAGCACGTAATGCGTTCTACGTGAGAACGAAACATGAGGTTAAAACGAAAAAATATATATAAAAATAAAAGAAACATATATATATTTTTTCTTCTTGGTTTTCAGAAAGACATTTCGAGAAATGAGTTCTTCTTAGCAGTAAAAAGCAGACATTCGTTATTCTTGTCATATCTGATTTCATCTGAGCTGTAATCGTAAAGTGAAAAAGTGTTTCCAAGAAGAAGAACGAACGGATGATGGTTTTTCTTAGTGTAGATTACAAAAAGAGTTTTTCTTTCCAATAACAAAAACATCCAATGATTTTCTACCAACAAACAAAGTGAAAGCGTATCATTCCGTCAGTTTTTTATTTAGTCTTTTTTGGTTAGTTCATACAGAGTGATCCATTGGAAAGCTTTATGAATATTTATATCTTTTATTAGGCAGAGTTCAATAGTTGTAGTTTAAATCAAAGTACGTATATCCTGTATTATGTGTAGTCTATGTTTATGTTGCTGGAAAAGTATAGAATCCAGGCATTTTATACCTTGTCTGGAATGTCTAAGTTGTTTTTTTGGCAAAGTAGGAAATAACATTTTGTATACAAAGTTTTTGGTTGGTTTAGGTATTTTACAACCTTTTCTCTAAACAAATTTTTTATTTTACGCTTAACCTAACTATTTCAATGCTAATCTCATACTTCGTTAAATATAAAGTTTATATGATTCTACAAGTTAATTTCCTTAAACACGAATTTAAAAAAAAAGAAATAGTAGCAATCTTTTAAGAATAGCCCAGATCTTTGCAACTGCGTGAGAGCGACAGTGATAAACGCTTTAGCCCCGCCCATTGGGTGACGTCCTGAAGACGTCGCTCACGCCCCTGTGCTACAGCACGGGTCTACCGCTAGTTAAAAATAAAGAATAAATATACTAAAAAATAAGAAATATTAACTAAGGAAAGGATATAGAGAGTTACATACAGTGTAAAATAAATTCCGTTTAAGATAATTAAAAGAACATAAAAAATTAACGTCTTAAAAGGAATACGTCTTAAGCGGATAAAACAGTATAACCTAACATTTGTAAACACAGATTTTCGAAAATAACTGGACATTATTTTGTATGTAAGACATAGATTTGTATACAGTAACTTAAGACGTTTTTAACGGAACATAACAAAATTAACGTCTTAAATGAGAAATGTCTTATTTGGTTATAAACAACTTTTCTAAACTAAATGGAAATATCGTATAACGAAGAAATAAGGACTTATATCAGTGAAACTTGCTTCAGACGTTTTAACGTAACATAAAAAATTGACGTCTTAAATGGGAAAAAATCTTACTCTTTTTGCTCTAAGTTCTTATTGTTCAATTTCTATTTGACTGCTCAAATCTTGAGTAAATTTATCTTCAAATCTTTTTTCTTATTAGATTTGTTTATTTATTTATTTATTTATTTATTTATTTATTTATTTATTTATTATTAATACACTATTCTAAAATTAAACCCAAATCTGAAAGTAAAATAATAAATATATTAATAATATTTTTCTGATTGATTTAAGATTTGAGTTTGATTTTGAAACATTATATTTTTCTGCTGTATGTTAGTTATACGCTTTTTATTAGCTTCACTTTTGAGTGACTTTGTGAGTGAGCTGAGAATTGAACATATACTGGCATCTACAGACGTTTATAATAAAATACTGTATAAAGATCGCATAAATCGAAAACAGCATAAGTCCAATGTAACAAAAATCGCAGAAATCGATAATGGAATTTTTCAAAACTCGCCTAAATCGAATACCACATTACTCAAATTTCACATGAATCTAAATTTGAGTAAATAGAAATTCGCATAAATTTGAACTTTCAGAAGTCGAAAAAAGAAATTACTCAAAACTCGAATAAATCGAATAGATCAAAAAATTAAATCCGCATAAAGCGAAACTTAAATGAAATTTGAATAAAGCGTATTCTTAAAAAGCATTTTTAATGTACAGTACTTGCTCTTATTATTATAATAGATAAATGTTAAAAATCAATCAATCCATATACTTTAGAGTGTATTTGTCTTTATATTTTCTCTTTCTAAGTCTTTATTAACATTTGTCTATATAATTCGTATGTCATTGACATATTGAGCAATCCGTATCACCTAATGCTAGATGTTCCAAATGTGATGAAATGACATTTCGTATCGTACGTACATAGATAGTAACAACTGGCAATAAACATGATAACAGGTTGATGGCTTCTTATAGACTGGTGAGTGCTGGTATAGTTCAAGTCCAAATTAATGGTCTTAATTTAGCTTTATGTTGTTACGGTCCAAAATAGACGGAAGTGATTTGCAGACCTTCGTGCATTTGTGTTGCTTTTGGATCCAACAAAAGCTACTTAGCGGAAACGATACCGCTGTTAAATTTAGATTGGGTAATGGCCTGTTGTTGTAATAGCACATTCTTCTGCAAACATTTCGATAAACGACTTTAACTACTGTAGTGTAACTAGTTAACATATTTAGGTATTTTTCATTTAAATTTTTATACGCTTTATATTAGCTTCACTCCTGAATGAGTTTGTGAGTGAGTAAACTGGGAATTGAACGTATTCTGACAGCTACAAACGTTTATGATAATATACTGTATCGTCCAATAGACCAAACATCGCATAAAATGAGAGTCGCGTAAATCGAAAATCGCATAAGTCCAATGTAACAAACATCGAATTGAAAATTGCAGAAATCGAAAATGGAATTTTACAAAACTGGTTTAAATCAAATATCACGTTACTCAAAGATCACATTAATCTAAATTCGAATAAATCAAAATTTGCAGAAATCGAATATCGAATAACTCAAAGATCGCATAAATCTAAATTTGCATAAAGCAAAATTACATACTGTATAAAGCGTATTCTTCAAAAGCATTTTTAATGTACTGGTTTTGTATTTATGTTTGAATTTAATTTTTTAGTTTGCAATGTCAACTGCCATAAGAAATGCGAAAAGCAAATGCCAAATCTGTGTGGTGTGAATGAAAAACTTCTAGCAGAAGCCCTGTCGTCTGTGAAGAGAGGTATGCAACTTTGGATCCGAATTTTAGAAAATTTTGTATGTAATTTTGATATACATTTCAAATATTTATATGTTTGTACGTTTATTTTGTTTCATTTTTTTATGAAAGGCGTTGTTTCTCAATCATCATTACGATCAACACCTAAGATTCCAGAACTTCTGGAAAAAAATCCAACTCCTCCATCGAGCGATTCGGATGACACAGCTGAATCCAGATTAGGATTATTAGCGAACGCTGCTGCTGCTGCCACTACTCAAAATGCACAGATACCAACTCATCGTAAACCTGAAAAATCCAATAAGATCCGCTTTCGGAAATACACTATTGACGACTTCAACCTCCTCAAGATGGTTGGAAAAGGAAGTTTCGGAAAGGTAATCATCATCCATTGAGCGCTTTTTTTATATACATACACAAGTATATTGCCAAATATGGTTAGTTTAAGTGGTTTTGAAAATTGGCATTTACAAAATTGACGGACGATTTTAAAATTGGTATACCATTAAAGTTTATCTATGTTTTAGTGGTAACAATCACGGTTCTAATGCAGTTGTACTATTAGTTAAGAAAAACTGCATCGTTATAATGCATTCGAACGGAAGCTTACCATAATCCAAAAAATTGAATTCCAAAAATTAAAATCCCGAACGATCAAAATTCCATACCGAGCAGAAGCTTTATTTTTAGCTAGGTTAGAATAAGATATACAATAGGTTAGGTTACTTGTCAAAATTACCTAACCTAATCTTACCTTAGGTAAGTTATTCTTACCTTAGGTTAGAATTCCGGGACCTTTTCTGTTTTGGGCTCGCCAGCAGTTCAATGTATTTGGTTATTGTTTTTTTTCCAGGTTAGGTTAGGATAAAAACGTATCATACATTCAATACGTATTTATTTTTCCTAACCTAACCTGCAAAAAAAAAACCGTACCAAGTACAAGCAAGTGACATTAAACTGCTGGCGGACCCAAACAGGAAAGGTCTGAATTCCGTTTTAAACCTTCAAATTGTTTAAAGAATTTTAAATTATTTTTAGTATTTTTTTTTTCAGAATTACGTTTTCGAGATACTAAATTTTTGGAGAATCAATCTTTTGGGATTTTTATTTTTGAAATTATGACTATAACTTCATTCGAACAAATGAAACGCTCAATTTTAGATGTAAATTTTATAAAAATTTATCATCATGAGGAATGAAACTAATGCAGATCCTATAGCAACAGAACTAAAAGTGGTGTTATGTTTATAAATGTTTACATTAATAAATGTAGGCTCAAAATGTTTCACTAGCTGAGGTGAAGTGCACAATGTTTAAACTTAGAATTCATTTCTCTAATAATACTGCAGCGAGCTCCGCCGCCTCCTCCTTCTCACCAGCTATGGTAGCGCCACTGCACCATGTATGAAAATGCCGAAATTGATGATCTAACCTTAGACTAAAAAGATACATGTATCTTTTTAGTCTAAGGTTAGATCATATATGATTTAACTGTAACGAATATTGTGAAGCAATGTGAGTTAAAAGAATAAATAACTGCAATGAATATTGCGGAGCAACATGAGTTAAAACAATGGCTTGCAAAATAGAAACAAACAAATTTACGGTTATTTTTGACTTGCTGTTTACTAGTTTACAATAATTTTTAAGCAATTGCGAATTGAAAGGGCTCGGTGCAGTAACCGGTCAGCTCCAATTTCTTGTCACAAGTGATGGTACTTTTAATCAGAACAGTTGGTTCATATTGCGAGAATATTTTAGCCAAACTTTTCATAAATTTTATTTATTGTTTATCTACATTTTAGCTGTGTTAATTACGTGTGGTATGAAAGATTGAATATTTTGAAGATATTTTCTCTAAAATTTTAAAGATTGGAGCTGGCAGGTCACTGCACCGAGCCCTTCAATTTTTTATTCACAATGCCCCCTACTCAAATAAACCCATCCCTACACGTGTCACGTGACAATACTGAGCCAATGAAAGGAGTGGAGACCCAGATAAAGTCCAAGTTAGTCTGTATCTTGTTTTGCTTGCGTGCAAAACAAACATAGGGCTACAATATCATAAAAACGTGTTTTTAAAGCCACTATTTTGAACTAATGGTATGCATGTAGTGCATTATTGCGTTTTCTATTGTTTAAATTTAAAACCTATTATTCACCTCATATTCAAAGTGAAGTTAAAAGTGGGCTAAAAAAGTTCACGTACGCAGACTTTAGCTTTTTAATAATAGTAGATTAAGAACAATCAACTTTTTACTGATATCATTTCACTGGTAGTAATCGTTGGTCATGAAATCACATACGAATCACATAAAATCATCTTAGTTTATGAAATTAATTTTTATGAGTTGTGATTTTACTTGGTCTTATTAGTTACTGTTTACATTCGTGTTTTGTTATGATAACATATAGACCTCTCACGGAGATATATAACTTAAACAGATCATTGTTGTAATTTCATTCAAGCTCATGTACCAGTACGGTACTATTCACATTTTGTGGTCATGGTACTGAGGAAGCATTTTATTCAATCTCGCTTTTTACAATCGCGTTATTATGGTAACAGTGAATATCCGGATTTCAAGCGTTTGGGACAGATAGACTGATACACAAGATCTGGGTAATTATATACTGTATAGTAATTAGAATCATGTGAGATCAAACTACATATACTTGTACAATGGTAGGTATTTGTGTATTAAACAACAGCTACCAGTGTGCGGGCATAACATGTCTATGGGTATAATCGCCAGTTCAGCTTAAAGAAAATTGTATTTTATGATTATGATAAAATTTTTGCTGTTTTTTAACTAACCTTAACTGGTATCTATGCCCATAGACACTAAAGTTAATTAAAAATTAACAACCACGTGCCGCTCCTATGGCATTGGCTGTTGTTTAATACCCAATGATGTACAGGAAACAAACTAAGCACTTATAAAACTATATACTATGCACAGATTAACATGTTAAAATTAGAGAAACAATGCAAAAAAAAGCATAACATAGGGCTGCTCTATGATCCCCTCTCCCCTAGAAACAAGTTGCTGACAATATCCTTGATTGTTATCGTACAAATTGTATGTTGGTGCTGTCGACAACATAATAAATAGTATTATTATATTAAACACACAACTTGATTTGACAACTACGTTCATCAAATACGCTACATTATAATTCTAGGGCTAGAAGTGTTCATTTTAGCAAATCAGCTGCTGATTGAGCACAATTATTAAACACTCATACAATCAATGATGATATTATGATCGAATAGTTGCTACACTAGTTGTGACCTTATACACTGGATATAATGCATACGATTCTAATGAGACACTGTTGCTTTCAAAAACTGATGTTACTACAACTCAGGAGCTGCTCAAAGTAGAAATCCATGTTAATCTAGCGCAGGATATGTTATTCATGCATGATTCAAGATACTTTTTCCCTGGTTGGTTGAGTATGTATACTGGTTGAATGCAAGTTTATTTTTCCCCTCAGTGTAAGTGCTGCATCCCTTTTTCCATGTTATCGATTTCATCGATCGGTGCATGTGCACTTCTTTTTTTTTTCTTCACTTTTCAATTATCTAAACCTGTTGTAATCGTGAAAGGCAATGCAGTGTACAACAACCTAAAAAAATTGTGTTACTTAACTCGAATTGATTTCTTGCCAGCTGGGGATGGCAAGTAATGTAGGCTAAGATAATAGCGCAACAGTTAATATTATTTTTTTTTTGCTTTTACCACATTCAGTTTTTTTTTTTTTTTTAAAAGTAACCATGAAACTGAAAAATCTAATAGAAAATCACAGCTTGATGTGAAACAGGAAAGAATTCCAGACAAATCAAGATAGCTATGTTGATACAAAACTAAAAACCCATTTCATTTCTTTGTTTTGGCATCAAGCTGAGATCTGACAAAAGGGTGTGTCTTATCTCGAATCAAGAAATTACGACATAGGTCAAGTGGAGTTGGATTATTACAACAAAAAAAAAGGATTTTTTTATTGTTGCAATTATAAAGGGTGTTTCTGAATTACTTTTGTTCAATGAATTTGAGTAAAGTTTTAATAACAGGTTTGTTAGTAATATGGTTGGCCAAGTCTATAATTTGACTTTTAATATAATGTTGACATTTTATAAACAAAAACAATTTAACAGTCACTTGATTATAATTTGTTTTTATTTAATCTTGTAAGTTTTTATTTTAAAATGCACATTATTTTTTTATTACCGTCATTATTAGCTTAAAATAATTAAAGAAAAAAATTTAATAACTTTTGAACCACTCTCTAATATGCTAGTTTTTCGTTTAGGAAAAAAAATCCGAAACCTTGGTTTTCAAGTAAAACTCAGTTCATTATCATCCTATCAATACATTTTGGGGGAACAAAAAACGTTCCTAATTTTATTACCGGTTATAAGAAATTCAAATTCGGTTATAAGAAATTTTGTCATAAAATCAATAGTAAGCGCGTCGTTGCCGGCCTATGGATTTTGTTTTCAACTACAAACTCCGTTTTAAATTTAGATTCTAATGTGACATGTAGCGTAGCCTAAGTTTTAAGCTGAATCGATCTTATATGTTGCAAGTATTCTTGAAACTGACCATGTGTGCATTATGTCTGGACAAAGAAACAGACAGAATTTGGTAAACAATCACCATTCGCCAGTTAGCTGTAAGTATGGTATTCTTAGTGTTAGGTATTGGTATTGGTTTTGTCACTAGTGGTATATTATGCTCAACGTTGTTTTAATTAGCAGTTCACTTAGTTGACTTTTGGTTATGGCCCATCTTAATCACTGTAAGGATGAATGGGTCAATTATCCTGACTATAATCGAAATAATTGACAAATTTAAAAATACAGATTCATAATCTATCTATCCTACAGAAATTAAGATGGACTATACCCAAAGGTCAACTAGTTATGATGCTAATTATTAGAATCATTAGAACTAATAATTATTAGCGCTGACTTTGTTCGGCAGGAAAGCGCTACAAAGCTGTAGGTATTTGCTTATGCTGTACAGCAAAACGCCTTGTCTATGAGTAGTCCGAAGCCAACGCAAACTAAATTAAAATTTTCGTGTTTGGTTATTATTGGACTGACATAACAATACACTTACTCTAGATTAGGTGTAGATCAGTATGATTGAATTCTAGTTCTCTGTTGTGAAGCTGCCTTAATAAAGTACATATTGAATGCATTTGCAATATCCAAATTCTCAGTAAATTTAAATCAAAGATATAAGTTTAACCCTGGATTTCCTACCCAATACGTCGTTGACAATTGCCCAAGTCTCACCGGAATCAAGTTTACACTCACTGAATTAAGCAAAATAATACTTTCTTTTGCTTTTCTAATTAACTAATATAAAACTCTTTCTTATTAAATTGAACTACCTAAATTAACCTAATTTAATCATAATTAGGTTTGGTTAGGTTAGATGAGCTTATGTTAGTTAGGTGACGTTAGATTAGTTTGGTTAGATTTGTTTGATTAGATTAGGTTAGTTTTTTTAGGTTAGTTTGGTTAGGTTAAGATAGGTTAGGTTGGTTAAGTTTGTTTAGCCTAGCTTAGATTCGTTAAGTTTAATGAGAACGAGTATTAACTGAAAGATTAATTTAATTAACACTAGGTGTTGAATAAAAGGCCTTGTGAATTTTCGTTTTGACTAAGTAAAAGTAAAATAAACTAACGCACTTTGCTCAACCTAGTTTGCGCTAGGAAAACAAAAACCAGTGAAAACCAGTTTTTACAGATTTTTGGTATTTACTGTAACATATACCGTACAGTAGTGTGGAACAACCCTTGCTTCGTTAATCCTATATTGTACATCCGTGAGTCCATCTACGAGATCTTCATTATTCGTGATTAGACAATTGTAAGATCGTTTTACATTCACGACTTTGGATTTTCACATTCGTGTGTCTCTGTACAATATTTGTAACTTATTCCCATTTTTAAAGGCTTTTATTTAGTTTACTCTGTGTGTGTGTTACATTCATAATTTTTTGAAGTCGTAAATTCGAAGCTATTTTTAACCTGGTTCCCGATGTCCAATCGACTTAGAATTTTGCATACTTATGTATTTTTGTATATAATTTAATATTATATTAAATTAAAGTTGATTATCCCCCTGGGAATCCGTAAATACAACACTTGAAAATTTTCTCATTGAGTGGATATGTCAATATATACATAACGTCTCAACCCGTTATTCACGCGGTCAAGGATACCACACCTGCTGTCTGCTGAACCCTAAGGCAAATGTGATTTTTCTTTTGTTACACCAAAATGTCCAAAATGACCAAAATAAAAAAGTATAAAATAAAATAAATTAAAAAAACTTTAAAAAAAAAGGCTTTTATTTTGCAAATGCACTAAAAGTTAAAAAATAAAATTTTCTTCAGTATCCAAAAAATGTTCTTAACACACATGACTAAAAATAAAAGCGTGGGTGTACAGGTTTAAAATTTTACTCACATCCCCTGAGTAAATTTCACTCTCATCTCAATAAAATTTAATTAACGTTAGCGCCCAGCCCACGCTTTTAGTTTTAGTCATGTGTGTTAAAAACATTTTTTGAATACTGAAGAAAATTTTATTTTTTAACTTTTAGTGCATTTGCAAAACAAAAGCCTTTTTTAAAAGTTTTTTTAATTTATTTTATTTAAAAGTTTTTTAAATTTATTTTATTAATTTATACTATATATAGGCCTAGCACATGAAATTAAGTTTATGTCTGTCTGTTATGAGTCGAACACAGTTGAAATGTGCTTTACGAAACTACCTAATCTGAGGTGGGTGGTATTATGAATAATACCAGTCCATGTTTAAATTATTATCGAGAAGTTGACAGTTACGATGTTTGTACATCTCACCCCAGATTTGCACATCTAGATTTTTTACGATTGTACAGGCATTGTTTTGTTAGGTACGGGTTGGTTGTTAGATTGAATTAAGAAGGCAGATTACTCTTTACACCCACTTTGTTATGGCTAGGTTTATATTTCACAAGCCTCTTCATACACGCAAGCTTTGGTCAGGCAATTTAAGCAATTTGTGGACAACTGGTCAGCTTCTTGTTCAACCAATGAAAACTGCAGGCCGTAATTCCAAGCTTCGCAGCGTTCGTGCACTAAATTCCAACATCTAATCAAAGATGCTTAAAATCGATGATTTTATGACAAACGCTGTAAAACGCCTTCAATCTATGACGTAAACGCTGCAG
>JAQIWH010007759.1:0-11024 GCA_034695005.1 Cryptops parisi | reverse complement strand
CCATCTTCAGCTTTTTAGATACTGGTACATTTATCATATTTTTAGTTTCATACATTAAATCTATTCTAATTTTATTATTTATTCTGATATATTTATTCAAACTGCTTTTCCCTCTAAACATGTCTGAAATGTAGAGCAAACAGTTTGTTGTAGTACACTAAATCAACTGTTTTTTGAATTGTGCATGAAGACGTGCATGGAGATGGTGACATGATTTCCAAGCATAAAACAATAAGACTACTATTGAAATTGTATATTTATTGTAAAGTATAATACATTTCTATAACTCATGTAAAACTGTATAATTGTTATACATATTCTTTTTTTTTGCATCGTAAAAAAAATAAGTTTTTGATTTGGACAAGATCTCGTTTTCTAATGGTCTGGTCAGTAGATGAAAAGTTAGGTGCTGACATGTCTACCACGTATCTTTTATAGAGAACATCAGTCATTATTAATTTTCTTCTCCAAAGTATTAAATGGCATTGAGGGGAAAAGTAAAAAAGAAAAAAAAAAGAAGGGGGAGACGAAAAAAAGAGGATCCACTTTTCCAGTAATTTTCGTGAATCCCTGAGCAGTTTTCTTGCATTTTAGCCTAAGGGCCAACTCATCTCACAAAAGGGTCATGAAACACCATCTTCTTCTTTCCAAAACTTTTTTCTTATGCCCACAATTATCTTTTTAAGCTTCCGTTCACTCGCGAGTCGTTTTATCTTAAGGTCTCCTTTTTCTTTTTCAACCATTTTTCTTCGTAGCCTACCCTCCCAATATGTAGTTGTTAAAATAATTTCACGAATTGTAACCTAAAATTGGCGAGACCTAACATTATATAAAGAAAAGAGAGAGAGAGTAGGTGATGAAACTTTTAATCAAATGGTTGAACTTTACACAATAGTAAAATTGTCAATGTAAGGATATTCTATGTAACCCTTAGTTAAGTTTTTTTTAATAAAACTGTACTT
The DNA here is from genome assembly GCA_034695005.1 of Cryptops parisi. NCBI lineage: Eukaryota > Metazoa > Arthropoda > Chilopoda > Scolopendromorpha > Cryptopidae > Cryptops > Cryptops parisi. The sequence continues at coordinate 10,062 of JAQIWH010007759.1, read as the reverse complement.
ATCATTACGTGTAACAATGTGATTAGGTAGACTCGTATCGGACTTATGTTTAGCACAGTTGCTTACTTTTTTTTAAATATACAATTTTTTAAGTTATTTCTCAATTGAGCTGTGTAGTTACAACTCGAGATATGGCGTGTTGTTACAAAACTCATTAACAACATTAAAATTGCACGGTAGCTATTCTACTCTGTTATTACTTAAATATACGTTTAACGTGAGAACAACGTCTCGTGTAAATGGTCAGTCATATCATGTGAAAAATAAATCGTTATTTTTTTATTATACCGTTATATTCTGCACGTGTTGTAATAATTGAGCGCACTGATAAAATAGATAAACGAGATTTAGAAAAATTATTTTTCAGTTAAGAAAGGTGTAAATATAATTGGTAATCCGTTCTGGCATTAAGGGTAACATACAGTGAATATTGTTTTCCTTACAAATTGTTGTTATTAATATATTTTTACTCCGATGTATCTGTATAAAGTAGTAATAGTAATACAACGACTGCATAACGTGAGGCAAATTTAAATTACAACGATGAACTGCATAAACATAAGCTCTACCTAAGAGATGGTAAACTAAAAATTTGTCTCTAGACATCCCGTGGTTACCATACTAACCACGGGAGTTAATTTCTAGTTTTTCCATATACAGTACAATACATGTTATTTTTCTATATACAGTAATGTATAGGGTGCTCACAATGAAACATCAACATTTCTTGTTTAACTGAATGACAAAGTTTCATGGTTTACACCCCGTATTGTATTTTATCACTGAATTTGCTTATTGGTAGAATAGATAAAATATCCACAAAAAAAAAAAAGCATAAATAATACTAACATAATATTGTTCTCTTGCAATTTCGTTTCCACCGTTGTGGCTTAATAGGTCTTATACCCACATAGCGTGAATTACGAATGACATTTAAAAAGTCATTTGTCGTCCGTCATGTTAATGGTTGTTCTACCGTTTGACTAATTCTCGGTTGTCATCTGGAACACTGTAAAAAATATAACAAAAACAAACAACAACACCCAAATGCGTTTGTTTTGGTACAAAAAAATTGCAATCATTGGTAGACACACAGTTGGCATTCGAATCACGTCACGCGATATATATATTCGAAGTTTGTGTTGTTCTTTTTTTTTTTTGTAAGGTTTCCAACGGCATTTTGATCATAAAGTCGGTTGGAAGGTTCACGTGAAAGGTCACAGCTTGTGTATAAAGTTAAGCATAGTAGTCTATTGTGTAGGGTAGCCACAAAAGGTCTCTGGGGGTCACACGCCAATCGATAGCTTTCTGGTAAATGATATTTACAATCCAAAACAAAGCCACGAGTTGCACCTGGAACTTTCCCCATGTTTCTGGTCGTTTTTGAGCTAACAACTGGAGTGGAATGAAATAACGCATAGAGAAAAAAATAATAATGATAAACACGAAAATACATCATAATAAAAAGAAGAAGTCATTGGAGCGAGGAGACGTTTGTTTGTCACGAATAACTATTCTTTTCGGATTGATTTATAGGTTCTAGCTAACTGGTGGTTAGCGAGTCAACCCCCCCTTTTATGCGTCAATAACTACTCGTGAAGGTTGCTGTCTACGTAATTATGACAAGTTCAATTTCATAAGTATTGTAATGTACGTATAATTTTCTATTCCCACCCAGAAGTCGGCTCGCGTGCCGATAGGATTTTTTGAATGAATGAATGAATGAAGAATCTCTTAAGAAAATTATAAGAGTTTTCTTTAAAGAGAAAATGTTCAAACAAAATAGAGAGAGAAAAAGAAACGTCATTTGGCCTTAGAAAGGATGAGTTAGGTCACGTGCTACAGCTGCTACCATTTCGCATTTTTTATATAAATAAGTTTGTTTTTTTCGCATACATCATTTTGCACGCAATAAACACATTCTCGCACCTTTGTGTGATTGTGCGTAGTTTTTGTCAGGTTCAATCAGAAACCTTCATTCCTTTTATGCCACGTGCACAAGGTCTGTGACTTGTAGGTTAAATTAAAAATATTTTTAAAAAAAATAAATATAAAAAGTAAGGTATTTTTTGAATGTTTTCTTTTCTTCGAAACTATTCCTTGATTTACATAAGGCTTTTTAACCATCTGTTGTTGTTGTTGTTGTTGTTATGATTATTATGATTGGCTGTGTTAATTTTCACCATCACCTGGCATTGAATGTCAATTCCTTCGCTAACACAATCGTAGACTCGTGCTTATCCGCTGATTTTAGATATTTGGAAGATTTAGCATATTATTTTTTAGTCTGGTCTACACGTATACTGTATATATAATTTTTTTTGTGGTTAGTTCTGCGTGATTATGCCAGAATACACAGACAAAACGGCACGTGTGGACGGCAAGTTTGCCGAATTGCATGAACTGAATAAGTAGTGTGGATGCGATTTTTGCGTCGGTCTTATCTGTCAAACTGGTCTTTTCATGCCAGACAGTCTGACGACAAAACGTTCTGATATGAGAACGTTTGTCGTCAGTCTGACTCAGACTGACGACAAAACGTTACGTGTGAACCAGGCTTTATTGAAATTTCATTTTTAAAAGCTTTATGCCATTTTATTTTTTGATGATTTTTCAAAAATCGAACTTGTTTTGGAAGGTGATATTTTATGAATAAAATATCGATTTTCTTTTCAATAATTTCATGAATGATTCATTTATAAAATATTGCTGAAGAAGTAAGGTTTCACCTTCCGAGCAAGTTGAAAAAAAATTATCATCAAAAATAAAATGGCATAAAACTTTCAAAACTGAAGTCTCAGTAATCCAATCCACTACTGATACCAAATTGCCATCGAAAACTTCGTTCATCAGTTTAATGATCAAGACTATCACCATATAAGTCTATTATTTTAATCGATATAACAGTGTCACACCATGGCACTCGCAGTTACATAGTCGCGTGAAGAAACATGTATTTCGGTTTAATCATCGAAAGCACTTGACGTATTGGTTTCGGATCGATTGGTGCATCGGTTGATTGGGTTGTCAAGTGGTGAGTTGACAACGACACAAAAGTGACCTTAAAACCGCACCGGACAGTTGGTCTTTTCTTGTCGTAGCAGTTTTACGACATCATTGGACGGTGTTTAGGAGTTTTGGTGAGAAGAAGGGGGCGGGCTAAACGCGCCGTTTAAAATGTCGCCAATTCGTCCATCAATGGCGACCAGCTATTAGAAACCAACCGACCATTCGGGCTATGTTTGGTATAGAGACGAGAAAGAACACCACTTTCTCTTCTCCTTTTCTACTCGCTTCTCTTTCTTTCCTCTTCTTCTTCTTCGTCGTCTTCTTCCACCTCTTCTTCAGTTGTTACTTCAACTTCTCCTTGAGAAGAGGTCGTTGCTACTGTTTGTGCAGAAAGCTGGATGATGATGGTGATGGTGGTAGTAGTAGCAGCTTCTTTTTTCCCCTTCTTCTCCTTCTTCTTTACAGTATTTCTTCTTCTCTTTCGTCTTCTTCGCTTCTCCCCCCCCTATCCTTTTATTCTCCAGTTTCAAAGGAAAACCAAAGGAGAGAAGAAGGAATTCTAGCCCTGAATAGTTTCGAGTTTGGAGTGAGCTCTGAAGCGTGCCAACTTGTTCCGGAATGTGAAAGGCATCCGGATTATATATACATATAATAATATAAAAAAGGGAGAAAAGACAGTCGAGGTGTGTGCATGGAGAACCACTGTTTAAGTAGTCAACAGCACGTGCAACTTCTTCATATTTCACTTTCACCCCCTCCCCCTTGCATTCATTCAAGCGTTTTACAACGTCAAGTATAATATTTTTATATACTAATACAGTAAAATTTTTCCATATACGTACGGTATTAGTAATTAGTTAATTAGTATAGGTACCGGTACGTACTGTATTTAGTATATGAACTCGGATAGACCGACTAAATCGACCGATCCTATGGTATGAATTACTATACTGTAGTTTCAATATGAACTATTTTGCGTAGCATTTGCAGATACCTTATAACATGTCTAAGAGGTCGTTTATTTTAGACCGTTTTTGTCGACTAAAAATAGATTGTTTCCATTCATTATTTTGTATTCATAAAATGTTGAATTGAAAATAATGATTAAGAATTTTCATTTCTCGAAACATGTGTTTGGGTGAACGGGTGAAATTCAAATCGTAACAAGATAAAAGTTGGATCGTCTTAAACCATACTGAACTCATTCATTCATTGACCGGCCCGCTTTGTCTATGAGGGTCGCGGTGGGTAAGCACATAAACAACTTTCTTCCAGTTTTTTCGATTTTTCGCAGCAGCACAAATACCAGGCCAATCCTCAAGAGAGACTCTCTCGCAGACTTTGAAAGGTCCATACTAAACTAACTCAAAAAACCAACTTAAATTTGAAAAAAAAATGATCATTTCACGTATGATTTTTCCATAGAGTTGCATGCTATTCCCATTGGTTCATAGCGCCGTGTAACTCACTATGCGATACAATTGCGTTAAAACTTGGTCCAGTGATATAATTCTTTGTCCATGACTAGATCATGTTTTAGTAACCTTATTTTATTTCAAAAGTGTAAAAAGTGAGTTAGTTCACTATGGTTTAAGAGGATTCAGTTGGTGAGATATCTCATTACCGGTATCGGTACATAAAAAATACAAATAGGCTGTGTTTGAAATAATTGAAAGTCTATGGGTAGTAAAAAATTTAAATGGTAATAATCACCTGATAACATTTTAAATATAGCTTCACGATATTTACTAGGTTCAGTTTTCATGTAATACGTCACCTTTGTAATCTGTTATACAAACTAAACTCTAAATATATCTTTAAGATAACTTTACATCTATGTCTGTGTAGTCTGTATTGACAAAGTATCCAGCCAAAGTATTTGATGGTTATCCGTATCTAGTACTCAGTTTCAGTTCCGTATTTAGTCAATCGCAAATTTTTGAACAATGTTCACTAAAAGTTGTATCTATGCCTCAAAAGTTTTGACGGATAAATTTATCATAGTGGCATCCAGTGATTTCTAATACTGTACTGTGTATGTCAACGACAGTACCTTTTGGCATTTTTTTATGAATTATTTTCAATAGTAAGTTGGTGCCAAGTTCGTTTCTGATATTTGTTACGACCGCCAATGTTTGAAATACTACTAGACCATGTTGATAAACGACTCCTATTCTTATCGGTGTTGTTTTCATACCAGGGGAAGGGTACACGAAAGTGAAGGTCGTTTGACGAGTTTCAGAAAGAAAGTGGTATTGCAGGCAGCAGCAACTATACGACTAGTAGTGGGACATTGTGAAAGATCTTGACAAACGGGCTTTGGCGCTTGCTATTATAGTAGTCATTCCAATTCACACTGGGCGTAATAAAATAATGCATTCATAAAATGCAAAGCATAAAAGAAAAAAAAAATTGGCCTTATTTTTTTTCTCTTTCCTTTCCCTTTTTACTTTCTCCATTCATTAAATTTTTAATACCGGTAATTCTTTTTTTAAAATATATAAACTGGCTACGAATGCACGTGCACATAGTCGATGTTTGTTTTTTGTTTTTTTAATATTTTAATTTCATAACGACGACGACGACATCGGATGTGTCGATTTCCTTTTTCCAACTTTACGACGTGTCAGTGGCTGATTGCTAATTGTAATGAATGTTTGGTGACGTTTAAAGTTGAAAGGGAACGTGATGTGAGAACCGATGAAAAAGACGGTGAGGATGAATAAGAAGCAGCTAAGGATGATGGGAGTGGCAGGATGTTTTGTGTGGGAGCAACCTTGATGGTCCCTGACCTTTGATCGGAGACAAGTGCGTAGGCGAAGTGATAGTAAGTACGCTAAGGAGGAAGTGATGAGCTACTCACCTGATTCCCGTGTGAATATCCAACGACAAAACAGTTAGTCTCTCCCAACACAATGGAGTAGTTAATAAACTAACGTAACGAGGAGGGCGCTGATTTGATCTTTGAATAATGTAGCGAACTGCAACCAATACCAATTGTACAGGGTGATCCAAATTAGTTTAAAGATTTTCGAATCCCCACAAGGTGTGTAAAATTCATCAGCATGTTTAATTTCAGTTAACAATTCGATTTATTTAATTGGTTACTAGTACTATTTTATAATTTCGGTACTTTTTTTCGCTTGAGTTTGTAGGTGTTGTTGCTGTGTGGGTGTGCTTTTAATTGACCTAAACTAGTATGGGTATAAATACCAGTTCAAGTTAGGTAAAACAAACAAAAACCACTGGCCTTAGCCACTAGTACCACTAGCGGTGTCTCCGATCAACGGAAAAGTACGTTAATTTTCTGTGTTTTTCATTTGCCAAATTATGTATTTTTATTTTCTAAATTTTGTTTATTGTTGAAATACATAAATTTTATGATTAAAAAGTTGACTAATGATAAATCAATTTTATGATATACCGGTAATGTACTTTCAATATATGTCTATCATCGCAACAGGGAATTTAGTTATTTGGTCGTTCACTTATCTTTAAAAGTCACTTTGAGTATCGGTAAACTTTTCCATACTTCTGAGGAATTTTGTTTCTCCATTAGATTAACGAAGTTGATGTCTTAAGTTTATACTTGTTCAGTTGGTTCAAAATCTCAGGGCACTAAATCATGTCAACTGTTGTTTTTCGTGGATTTTCAGATGTCTCACTTATTGAAAGAAAAGTCACATTAACTTTAATTTAACTTTTTTGGGATGTCTCATTAGCGGTACGAACAAAAGCCTAGATTCCATTGAGTGACTAAATGAAGAAAAAAAAATTGAGTGATCTTATTTTTGAAGGCATTTGAAACCAACACGTTTTTTCTTCTGTCCATAGTGCCACTTAACACACACAAAAAACCCGAAAAAAGAGCTTTCTGTGGTCAATAAAAGTAGACCGCACTATAGGAAGACAAGGGCCTCCAACAATTGTAGTGTCTTAATCCATCGCTAATTGGCTGTTCGAATGGGGTGTACCCACTAGACAGCAATGAACTAGAATCGAACGTTAACTGTCTTCCTAATGACTTGTAATTGGATATACCCACCGCATTGAGAAACCTCCTTTTGTGTACTATTCCAGTAGTGTGTGTAGCAATAATTTCTGGGGGGTTCTTAAGTAGCTACTGTGTTGTAGGTTATCTCGATAAACGATCGATAAACTTGTTATAGCGATGAACTTTAGGCATATAACCCACTTTTATAACATTGTGATACAACAGTGTTATACAAATAATGTGGTGAGAACATATAGTACCGTATTTCGAATGTTATCTTAAAAAAGTCAACGAATAAAGAAATTTGACATTTTAAAAATGGTGTTTCTAAATAGTTGGGTGTAAGGAGGGTAGTTAATGTTTGTGTTTTTATTTTGTTGTTGTTTTGCCCTCTTTGGGTCTCCTCCTTTTTGATTATCTTGGGAGCTTAATTGAGACGTGCGTTCAATTTTGCTCGACATTGGACCACCTCGAAGCTTGGAACTCCCTAAGTTCGTAACTAAAAGAAAATGAAGCCATTTAAGGGTAGTTAAACAACGAGATGAATTGCTCCAAGAGAATATAAAAAAATAATCATGACGAAAGGTTTAAATCATGTATTGCCTTTTATGCCTTAAAAAATCGTTACTTTGGTTGTTTGATGTTTCTTATTGGCCACAACGATCGGTCAATTACAATTATTTTAGGAGCTTTAAAATAATACGATCACCATTATACTTTTTTTTTTTTACCATTAACATTATACTTACAGTATACAGGGTGTAACAAAATTTGCTACAAAAATTTAGAGGGGGTCAGAGGAGTAACTTTCACCAATGTAAAATTTCACTGTATCACATCCATTGGTTTGAAAGTTATAGGGTAAAAGCAGGGGCCGAAAGCGAGTGAAACTCTTATTTGACGTCGCCGTGCGTGTGCACGTGCACGAGGGTTTATTAGTGAAAGTTACTCCCCATGGTTTTTTCTACCCCCCTCTGAATTTGTGTATTGAAATTTTTATACCTTAATATGGTGTATGTGTATATACATATCAAGGACTCTGGGCAACATAGTCCATTATGTTGCTTATTCTTGATTATGTTGCACACTTTTTAACTGGTTCAGAGGAATTCTTTTTCTGTTCACACATCATAGCATCATATATTGAGCAACAAGGTAATTCTCTATATTATGCTGCCATTTTCTGGAAAAGGAAATAGTAAAGTAACTACTAGCTAGAAACAGTAGGCTCTGAGAGACAGTTTGATGTAAAAATATTATTTTAGGAAACAGTACGGCTTATCACCATGTTGCCCGGAGCCCTTCGTATAATTGTATACGTACACATGTTTTTTTATTTTTTATTCTACATTCCATAGGGATGAAAAAGAAATACATAGGCATACCTAAGATAGGAAATTACATCCTTGAATAATGTAAATACGCAAATACGTTTATATATCATTATTTATTAGCATATATGTATATAGTGCACTTTATAGCCATCCGTTTTTTATTTCATCCAGATTTGACAAGTTTCACTTCCTAGTCCTTAGTGTCCTTTCGCCACGTGTCGTAAAGATTGTCTTTTTTTTATGTTTGCAAAGCAGGTGTGGGTTAAGAGGTATTGTGACAGGGGGGTACCGTGTTCTTCCTCGTGCGATAGAGAAAAGGTGTCTTTGATTCGAAGAAACCCGGAAATGATTTTCCACGATGGGTTCTTCTTGTTCTTCTTTCTGAGGGTTTTTGTCCACCCGAGAAGACAAACTCGCTCGCAACGCACGCGACATGAAAGGGAATCGAGATGAGCCACGCGCGCCTCTGTTGGTGCCACTCGGGGTATATACAGTACGAATACAGTGGTAGCGTAGAATAGCACCTAGGTGGATGGGTGGGTGGGTGGTTTAGAAGCTCGAAAACAACCCCTTTTACTCTCACCTGGACACGAGCCCGAGTAACACCTGCACTTTCCCTACCCGGTAAGTGGAGAAAACGGGTGGATGGGTGTATAAGGTGGCGCGGAGGTCGTCGACCCCACGATGATCAAAACAGACAACCCCTCACAACTAGGCACAACCCCCGCAAACCGCAGCCTCGTGTTTAAGGCGGAACAAGACGGGTTCGATCGTCCGTAGTCAGAAAAGCGGAGGGGGTTCCCCAAAAAAGGAACCGAACCCAGGGTGCCATAACATTCAGCACGGGTTGTTTGGAGAGAAGAAGTGAAAGGGACCCGCCTGTTGTCGCTAAAGATTTTCCTTTTTCGAGGGTGTTCACCTCTGGGATGGATGCTAAGTTGGGAATCGATGAATGGTCGGCTAAGACGGTAGGTAGCTTTAGTCGACCTTCCCTAGTATAGTGGAGCTGCTACTGACTAGTGCTACTATAATCGCCGTACATAGTGTCGTGTAGCACCCTTTTCTCCTTTTCCACGCGACGCACTTCCTTTTCTTTCATCAATCGGGAATAAAAGGGAGAGGCTAGCTAGAGAAATCGAAGAGACAGGTTGGTAACCTTGCAGCTGAATCTTGTCAACGTGAGAGCAAGGTGGAAGAAATACTGTTTTTACACCAGGAAGTTATAAACGTTCTTGGAGGTGGTGATTTTTAAACACGGCACTTGTACATCGTATTATAAAAATAAATGTTAAAAATCACGTACCACTACTAACAGTCGTTAAAGGAGAAGACTTGTAGTATGAACTAAAGTACTTAACTTTAATGAAGAACCTTAAGTGTCATTGATATGTGTAAACTTTTAACCCAATAATTGTGTTTCATACTGAACGAGTACATTGAAACTATTACGTTTTTTAGGCTTTATAGATTCACAAGGGGCAGGTTTTTTCGGGGTACTCCAGTTTCCTCTTGCATCATAAAATCCTGTTCCATCACTTTCACCCACATCTCATCATCATTCCGACATTTTTCGAATTAAAGTTCACGTAACACGTAATTTTTCGAATTAAGTTCTTTTTGTGTAGTTTGGATGTATTATTTAACTGTTGTCTGTTGATGAATTGTTTTCGTATGATTGTAATGTCACCCTTCGATTCTCTGGATCGCTTCATGACAAAATAAAAA
>JAQIWH010007758.1:0-11024 GCA_034695005.1 Cryptops parisi | reverse complement strand
CAATATCAACAACTGTTCAACTCTGAGTCTGAACAGGTTGGAATTTTTAAACAGCAATCAATACTATTGTTTGGATTTACCACCCAACATGCCACATAGTGTACAAATTTGGATCGATGGTACAGAACACTGGCATAAAGTTGACGAAAAGTTTATTACATATATTCCAGTTATAGATGAAGCTTGTACATATTGGTGTGGTGATGAATCAACTTTAAGTGCTTCAGGTCACTTTAACACTTCCTACACAGAAGAGTGTCTATCAACAACAGACACTGAATGTACAGATGGTTTTATAGATTCAGAAAAAATCATTCGAGTAGAAGATCAGTTGTGCAGAAAATTTTTCTCATCCCATGACGACAGTATGGAATTAGACTGCTTTCATTTTTTAGGTAAACATGTATTGTTCAATTTAACTATCGAATTGACTGAAGCAAACAAAAGCAGTAAAATTGATTACCCTTTCATTGAAAAAGATATGAACATTATCATTGACGGTTCTCTAATTATGAACGTTAAGCATTCTTCTAATGACCACGATAATTCACCCGAATGGCGATGTCGACTTGATGGAAATAATAGCTTGTCACATATCCATTCTGCTTACTCATCTGATAAGTTGTTAGAAGATCGAGTGGTTTTCTGGAATTGGAATAACATTAGAAAACACTTTCAGTACATCACATATCAAACGGAATGGGTTGTACAATACAATAATGACTGTAATGTCACTTACCAAATTGGTTCACAAAACCTTATTACCATGCCAAGTATGGTATATTCATTTCCTTTACTAACTGGTTTCACCAGTGAAAATGATGAATATATTATAAGCTATGACAGCACAAAAAAATTGTTGAAGACAATACCAAGCACACCGATTATACTTTCCATCCAAATAAACCAACCGAATATTAACACCATTCTATTTTCTGCACATATATATGAAAAATACGATAAAACCAGAACTGAAGTTCTCACATTGAAATTTCACCAGTTTCCAATTAACGATCAGTTGATACTAACAGTAGGTATGGAAATGATGGATGACGGTGACAAAATATACAACGGCACGATTCAAGTGACTCGAGAAAAGAACACCACTCTCGAACTAAGAAATAAGTTTTCGAAGCCTACTTGGACATGCATTCGTTTAACAAGAATAACAATAGATTATTGTGTTATGTCGACTTATCAGTATATTGAAGAAACAGTAACAACTAGTGAAAAACCTGACACAAGCACACTTTCACATCCAGCACACACACAGCACACTTCCACAGCCAACACATTCACATCCAGAACAGGAGCTTCGAATGAACCAAACTCGTCTGCTAGACTACTTGTGGAAACAAACCCAATCCTCATCGTTCAATATGCAATTGTCTTATTTAAAATGATGACAGCATACTAAACAAGGAAGCGACAGCAAGTCAGTCGAGACTAATATTTTCGCATAGCATTGAAACTCTTAAGACCGATGTTGAACATTCAGTGCAATCATTCGATTGTGTTGAAGTCAGATTGAAGAATAAAATGTAGGATGTATTATTTTAATGAAAATAGAATTGAAATCGTTTATATATGTATCCTAGAAGTTTTTATGGCCTGTTTCTGCATTAGTGCATTCTTTCACCTTTGTTACAGCAGGTGTTTATTTACATATTCGATTTGACCAATTGAAGGCTTGTTAGATTTAATGGAACTTTGTTTTTATTACTGTACTTATTTTTGCTTTAACTATATTAATGGCTAGTGTAGCCCAAATTGTCGTTATTGTAACAATATAAACACATTGATATTAAAACGATCTTTAAATGTTATACAATATAAATCGTTTAATTACAAAAAATTGTAGCCAATTTTAATAAAGAACTTATAACCAATGTTTATACGAATCGATCACATAATTCACGGGAAACCCATCTAGTTATTAAATAAATCATATCATATAATTAATTCGAATAAAATAATAAATATATCATGCAATAATCTGTACTTTATAGTCTATAAAATGACTATGGTAGTGTATGTTTATGATTGCGACCATAGCACGACTAACACATGACCATGGTTCAAGAAGCTAACAATTACAAAATGTGATTTGTATAGTGATATATGCGTTTCATTTTGTAATTGTTTCCAATTTATAATTATTTACTTTTCAAAAACAATAACAATTGACAACCTTGTGTAATTACGACAAATAGATACAAAATTCTATTGTATTTATGATAAAAAATGATAAACATTTTACCAGATGGCCATTGCATTGCTTTAGCACCGAAAATACAACATTGGAGCCGTTTTGACGAACTTAAGGTAATATTTCAAACTACAATTCCAACAACTACATCCTGCAAAAACAATTGTCATTGTATTCTAATATGTGGATTTCATATAGGTGTCAAATAGCATACTCAAGATCTATAAACAGTAGGCTACTAATTGAGCAGTAGTTTGGTAATTTGTACTAGAAAATAATCTGCAGTCTACCGGTACAACTGTTGTATACACGAGACTTGCCAAACGTTCTTAACGCAACGTATTTCCTATCAAGTGAGTAAATGCACTCAAACATTGGTGTTGTTCAAGGTTCTAATTATGCAGAATATCTAAGGTTCTAATCATATCAAGGTTCTAATTATCTAGCATTTATAACTTTCTATACATGTTAAATCAAAACTGCTTACTGCAGGTTTTGTTTTTAATCACTTGTCTAAAATGTCAGTGAGGTATCCGGTGACAATGCAATAGATAATAATTAAAGCACAAAAATTCATGTTTTGCAGGCAGTCAACAACATGAAATTAGTTTCGTTGTTCATCCTAACTGTCTCGTGTTCGCCTTTGATAAACTGCAATATCAACAACTGTTCAACTCTGAGTCTGAACAGGTTGGAATTTTTAAACAGCAATCAATACTATTGTTTGGATTCACCACCCAACACGCCACATAGTATACGAATTTGGATCCATGGTATGGAATACTGGCATGAAGTTGACAAAAATTTCATCGCGCATATTCCAGTTGTAAATGCAGGTTGTACATATTGGTGTGGTAACGAATCAACTTTAGTCGTTCCCGATGTCATTTCCTTTATTGAAGAGTGTCTATCACCAAATGACACTGAATGTGATTTTAGCACTCGTGATTTTATAGTTTCAGATCAAATTATTCCAGTGGAAAAGCAATTCTGCAGGAAATTTTTCTCACCGCGTAACTACAGTAGACAATTAGACAGCTTTCACTTTTTAGGTTACAAATCGTTATTTAATTTATCTTTAGAATTAACTAACGTAAACAAAATCCAAAAAGACAATTACGTGTTCATTGAAAGAGCGATGAACATTATTATTGGTGGTTCTCTAATAATGAACGTTAAGCATTGGAATAACCATGATGATGAACCCGAATGGCGATATCAACTTGATGGAAATCACAACTTGTCACTTATCGTTGCTTCACATTTCCCATTTAATAAGTGGGCAGAAAACCAAAGGGTTTTCTACAATTGGAATGGTACTGGAAATCAATTTTATTATACTAGAAATTTAGAAGAACCGATTGTACAATACAATAATAACTGCAATGTCACTTACCAAAAGGATTTAGAAAACCTTATCACCATGTCAGATATGCTCTATTCAATTCCTGGAATAACTTATTTAAACAGTGAAAGCGATGGAGTTATTATAAACTATGAAAACACGACAAAATTGTTGAAGACAATACCAAATACATTAAATCCACTTGCAATTCAAATACAGCAACCGAATAATAACACCATCCTATTTTCTGCACATATATTTGATAAAAAAGATAAAACTGAAGTTCTTACGCTACAATTTTACCAGTTTCCAATTAACGATCAGTTGATACTAACAGTAGGCATGGAAATGGTGGACGACAGTGAAAACATTTACAATTGCACGATTCAAGTGTCTCGGGAAAGGAACACCACTCTCGAACTAAGAAATAAGTTTTCAAAACCTACTTGGATATGCATTCGTTTAACCACTGTAACGATCGATTATTGTGTCATGTCGACTTATCAGTATACTGAAGAGACAATGACAACTAGTGAACAACCTGAGACAAGCACACACCTCCACACATCCAGAACAACAGCTTCCAAGCAACCTAACTCTTCTAGTGCACCAATTGCAGGAACTAACATCATGATGATCCTCATTATTGTCCATTGTGTAATAAATAGTCTTAAATAAGGTAAATCTATTAAATAATTAAAACCTTAAAAAAAATCAATGTTGCAATCATTTTGATTAAAAAATAGAGTATAATTTTAATGAAAATTATCTTTAGAATTCAAATTGGGAAAAAACCGATACATAGTTTATTATACTGTAGACAAATTAGGTTTTTATTGTATACACGTTGATATTGAAACTAATGTATCTTTATATGGATTGATTACAAAAAATTGTGACCTGTATTAAGAAGATACTTATAAATTAATGTTTATATGAATTTGTGTGTGAACAATCTAACAGAAATTAGAAAACAGCTATGGAATTCATAAATTACAATATTGCAAAATATGCCTGATTACGCAAAAATATTCGATGGATGACAATAAATTGATTACCATTCAAAGTTTTAGTATACCAAACAATATTCTTTTAGACACATTTTCTATCAGCAAAGCATTGCTACTCACAACTCACAACCAAACTTACTGTACAAGGTGCTACTGCTACCCAAAAGTCATACATAAGGGCATACGTAACTTAAGTAGGTATGCAACACATGGTTTTAAGTTTTATACATAAAGATGCTGATGCTGATGCTTGGTGGATATCGTCCATATCTATCTATATTATAACTAAACGACTCCAATATGCGTGCGTACGTGAATGTGTGCGTTCCCTCATTATTTTGCACGCAGGCGTAGCGATTTTCTGGGTGGCTCAGCTACGTCAGGTCTGCTGTTTTTATTATTATGGTAGGGAAGGGGAAGGAGAATGTGCGGTCACATTTGTGACTAGGTGGACCTCTGGTCTCGTTCTACAACGTTTTTTGCACTTTTGAGCCTTATTTTTGTTCGACATACCATGAGCTTTCTTCTGAGTTGTCAAGTTGTCATTTTTTAATGATTACTATCACGCGGCTGCCACCTTCCTATATTGACAAACACGCATGGGAAAATAACTTTCACCGATGGTGAACATGTTGAAAACTGTTTATTAAGAAACAAAATTGTAAAGGCAATGTATAAAACCGTGTGTTTGCAACTGTTAACCCTACTTATGCCCTCCCCTGTAGCCTATATCACACAATAGTCTATAAGTATAATATTACTGATACTTCATGGTATGGTTGAGACCATAGTACAGCTGTTATTTCACAGAATGTACTAACTGTGTAGTGATACACAAGATGAGCCTTATATTTTGTCAATATACCTATATTACCAATATGCCTTATATTTTACTTTTGAAATACCAGTACAATTTCAATGAAAATACTTAACAATTGACATCCTTACGTAATTAATTTCTGATAAATAGATAATAATTCTAATCTTTGTATATGTGATAAGAAACGATAACCATTTTACCAGATGGGCATTGTATTGCTTCAGCAACAACTTCAAAGCGCCTATTTTCACAAATTTAAGGTAACATTTCATATTCAACTTGATTTTCTCACCACAACTATATGCCGAATTCTAATACAAAAACAACTATTGTGTCTTAACATGTAGTTTTTCATATTATAGGTGTCGAAGTTTTTTATAAATATTGAATAGCACATGGAATCGTGGTTTACAATCGACATCTGGAGTGAAAGTGAACAAATCCCTTTGACTATAGTGCAAGCCCTAAAAGACAATGGTTATATTTCTTTACAGTCATTGATGAATTTGCACACAACTCAGAATTTCAGTACATTAAAGTTAAATGAAGTAGATACAAAAATCCTTCAAACTCAATTGAAACGACTGGCTAAAACAAGCGCAACGTACAAGGAACTTTTCCCAGATGAAAGTAACTGTACCAAATGATTAGAATTGCGAAACGCAAACACTACACTAGGCTATCAGTAAGTGCCACGTGAAGTTATAGATAAATATATATTTAACGCTATTCATATTCAAAATACAAAAAACTCATAACATCCTGTACGAGTGTGAAATGTACTGCCACGAACCGTGTTAGTGTGGGAACATTCATTTTGTAACCATGGCTAGCCAGACTCCACAACAGCAATCATCAGGTCCAACAGGTGAAATACTTTACAATGCACTTTGTATTTTTTTTTAAAGTGACAATTATTGGGTCTTTTCGGCTCCACCACAAGTGTGATTGCACGATAACATTCTCTACACTTCGATGTAGAAAATATCGTGATATAAAAGCTTGGTTTAGGAATCTAAATATTACATTGGTTCGTAGATAATGAATGGAGGGATATACTATGCGTACTGAATAGTGAGTTGACTGTACAAAATGCAAAAGTACTCTGTCGAAAACTTGAGCTATCCGACACCACCATCACACATGTTGAATACGACACAAGAGACGGAGGCGCCCAGGAAATAATCTACCAACTGCTGACGAAATGGCGGCAAAAAAATGGAAGTTCGGCTACTTTGAGAGTGTTAATAGAACGTTTACCAGAAGCAGATAGAACGGATACTGCCGAGAAACTGAAAGCCGAGTATGGGCATCTACTCTAACACTCGCATTCAGTGAATTTCTTTTATTCATTTTTTATCTCGCAGAATGCCGATTTTACACTTGTAACCTAATGCTACTTCAAAGTACAAAATACAATACCATCATATCAATAATTGTACGAATTATTAAATTTTTATGTAGTTTTAAATATAGCATGACATTGATCATGATCACAGACAGCATATCTACCTCCAGTACTTTGATGTATTGACTCATTAAACTACATTGGAATTCAACTGAATGTTTATTCAGGCTTTTATTTAGTTCACTCTGTGTTACATTCAAAATTTTCGTAAATTGGAAGCTATCTTTGAAGCTATCTTTATCCGATGTCCAATCGATTTGAAATTTTGCATACTTATGTATTTATGGATATTATTTAATATTCTATCAAATTAAAGTTGATTACCCCCCTGGGAATTCATAAAAACAACACTTGAAGTTGGACATTTTTTCACTGAGTGGATATGTCGATATATGCACACGACCAGGTTACAACACTAGACAACCACACCTGCTGAGCCCTCAGGCAGCAGGCTTATGTGAGAGTAAAGTTCCTAAGAGAATAAAATTCCTTTGCAACAATAAGCTTTTGTGCAATAAGCCTGGAGGGTGCAACAACACTGAAAGTATGTAGAGTAAGTGACTCACGACTCCTGGTGTGAGTACAGTACAGTAAGTCACTGAGTGGTTGTTATCAGAGACAGTTGATCTAAAGTTTAGATATATCAATTCCATAAACTGAATCAATATCACAGCACTCATTAACATACTTATTCATTTTCATAGTTGCTATGACTTCTTCCAACGAATGTCAAACTAAAAGTGCATCTTATAATCAATATAATTTGAAATAATTACTGTATGTGTTATTCAACTGCTACCATGAAATGATTGAAGACACCGTTCATCAATAAATATGCATTATAAATTCAAGTCAGATATCTTCCATTAATAAACAACTGAAGATGTATATTAAATAAATTATCCGATAAGAGTTTCACCCACATATCCAAGCATAAAGCAAGTGTCAACGCCTTCACAGGTGTGTAAAGACGTCCCCACTGAACATCACACTGGACGTCTGGTGCAATCGCTAATTAAGTTTTAACAATTCAATGAACTTTGCCGTAAAGTGAGTTCTTAACAATTTGATCGTAGCTTTTTACTGACAATCAATAATTAGAAATTGAACGATAGGCCTGGAGTTGTGCGATTTTTTTGTTTTGAGGCCAATCACTGATTTGTTAGTTTAAAAAAACTAAGATAATTAAATTTAAATTCTCTGATTGATTACAAAAATGCACTCTCCTTGTTCCAAATTCATCATCTTATTATGTATACGATACAAGTGTATAACTTGTGTTTTTCGTGGCAATAAACAAACTGAACTAAACTGAACTCCAATGCTCAGCGAAAGTTCGGGATGTTGCTTGCTCAGTCCCGACAAGGTCTATTGTCAGAACTACAAGTTGGGTTTTGTGTGGATTTCAATATGAAATGATACTCATATAGGCCTACACAGTTGTACATTTAATAAATTATTAGCTAATAAAATATTTTACTACAATTAATATGAATTTGAAACAATAATGGTCACTAAGACTAGGTTTGAATAATTGGTGGGGAAATCTTCACTAGGAGCCTACTTCACTTTCACCTGACTGATTTTTTAAATAACGTTTTTCTCAAGCATGGCACTTTTTATTTAACTTTGTCAATTTTGACTTGAGTAACTCATTTTCTATTTTGATAAGTTTTACTCGATTTACTTAAATGCTCTAAGGAGAGCTACTCTCATTTTATTCTCATTTAGGATGAAACCTAAGTTCTCTATCTGTTAAAACAGAACTCGTTTTTTAAGCTTACTCACCTCTAGCTATTTTATCCGTTACTCTGTGTACTCATGAAAACTGTCAGACTATGTCTGTTTTATTTTAAGTCCCTTCCCCGGGGGGGGGGGTCACAGATAAGATGCTAAAAGTATTTTAAATGTCTTACTCGAACTCTTAAATTTTTTGATAGGCCTATTAACTTACTACTAGCTTTTGCTCACTTTTATTTCAAGATAAAATAATTATTACACTAGTGCAGAATAATCTAGACTAGTGCAGACTATTTTAGTCTAGAATAATTATTACTCTGGTAAAATAAATATTACTCTTGTTTGGTGCTTCTTCCACTTTTTTGGGTTGCTTCCAAACAAGGTGACATGTTTGGGGGGTTACATTCATGTTAAACGTTGCCTCGTGTGTCCAGAGAATGGCGAGTTGGACGGTACGATTCTTATTGAGAACGAGTTGCCGAAATCAACACGTTCTGGCTAGAAGTCATATTCCTCGATAGAGCTTAACGTGATAAGAATGCAGATTGTTGTCTAGGACACCTGGCTACCCTGATTTGACACTAATGCACATAAGATGAAAGAGGACGTAGTTAAATCAAGATAGCAGACATTTCGAACACCTTCAATCAAGCACAATTGCGAAATCTTATGATTCCATGTTTATTGATTTCATGTCAAATATCTCGTTAATGGTAGACGATATTAAAAAGTGTTTCGGATAAAAGTTGTTTCATTTTAAAAGATCTTTCCAACAATACCCAACTTGACCCATGTTCCCATTTGAAGTTTCAAAGTTGACCCCAGTTTACCATACTTCCGGTTTTCCCCAGTTGACGAAAATGTCGTACATCAATTCTTTAGGTCAACATTAGTGATTAAATTTTTTATGTCACATAAATCCGCCTTACGGTTTTCGGAAACAAAAGCCTGGTACAAGTGATCTGGAACACCTTGTATATGTATGTGGTATGGTAAGAAAAAAACAAATCCAAAGAGATGTAAAAAAATTGTAAAAGTAAAACGTTAATAAAGCTGACACTTTTGTATTCCTGTAAAGATAGTGATATAGCCTACTGTATCAACATTATGGATAATAAGAGACTTCAGTCTAATGACACTATTTTGTACAGTTCGAGTGAGGCCCATTAAATGTGCATTCAGTTTATATGGTTTGACAAGAATTGCAATTTCAAAACAGTTCATTGCACAGTCGCTATGGTATAAATCCATATCATCAATTCAAATGTTAAGATGTTCATATTTTACAACAATTTAAATGTTATTTTCTCGAGAAACATGCAAAATAGAGCTGAATACTTAATGGTACGTAATAGTATTTAGCTATTAACTGGTAACACATATGCCTGTCAATGTATGGAACAATATTCTCTCAATTGAATCCCATGCAAAATAAAGTTACTTCCAATTTACAAGAATTTCAATTTATGCAATAAACTCTGAAATTTATCTAAAACTACAATCGATCCTCGTTAAGATCCATATATACAGAACTCACATAAATTTAAAATTCGCTATATACTTGATAGTTTACATGTCATGTAATGTGTTTTCAACATCCATAACTAGCAACCAAAAGAAAAAATTGAGAATTGAATTTAATATAGGCCTGATGACCATTTATTTATACAACACCTATTATATGAGGTACATGTTTAAGTTATGTGAACAAGTAAATTCTACTATCTGGAGAAGATGCTTCATTCCGATTTTCCGATTTTGTCACTAGGGAATCTTGATCTTCCTCATCAGAGTGTTCAGATTGAGGGATTGTCGGAAGCTGGGGCTGATAATAATTGAAAGATCTTACGCCCCACTGAACGCCACTAGGGATCCACACATTTTGGGTTTGGGATTGAGTTTGGGATTGTTGCGTACCGATACTAGGACTATGAGAAGTCGATAAAAAGTCGGGCGACTCGATAGTGTGTATGGATATCTGAGAGAGCTTAAAGCAACAAGGGCAATTCCGACGAAACCATTTGGGGCGTTTTGTCAGTTCAGCACGAGTGATTTCCATAGCCATGCGACAGGTGAGACGTTGTTTTACATCCCGTTCCAGTAATTTTCTCAACAACAATTGCAGTTTAAAGTTGTGAATCTTTTTCAAATTCTGATCGATTCGTATGTACATATCGTCGATTTTCTCTTCTATGTGTTCAGCATTGAGAGTCATATCCATTAGGGACTGGTCCGAAGCCAATCCAGCTGATAACTGAATCACGAAAAATGTTTCCATGAGCAAGTTAAATTTATAGAAGTACACTATTACTGTATAGATGCTACTGTAAAGTACAAATAAGTAAGAATAAGTACAAACAGATTAAGATCTGTTTCCAGCATCAATGTTTGAAACTTTAAGTAATTTAGAACACAGCCATTAGTTTAGCAAACCATGTCCAGAGTTCTATAATACTTGTGTAAAAAACCCTCAGTCCCCAATTAGTTTGGCT
>JAQIWH010007757.1:0-11025 GCA_034695005.1 Cryptops parisi | reverse complement strand
CACAGTGATCACCTAGCTCGCCCCTTGACTGCCTCAAGCTAATTCCGTGTCAGCTAATGTGAAATGGAGTATAGTAATCATTATTATCGTAGTTATCATTTATCATAAAATACTTTTTTTTTAATTACCTAAAATAATATTTATACTCATAGATATGTGGCGCCCTCATACGGATGGTGGTTGTTTAATACACGAGTCGTGTAATTTCCTAGCCTTGCAAGTCTACATTTGCACATGCGTCAGATCAATATAAGAATATCCTACTCATTATTACTAATGTTATAGCTTGTTAATGTTATAATTTTTTTAGTAATAAACAAGGATCCGTTTTTTAGAAGTACAAAGTTTTTTTATATTTTAATAATAAACGTTTTTATTGCAGGTTTTTGTTAGATATGCAATGTAATATGCAAAAGTTAGCTATAAGCTTTTACATACTGATTGCCTAAAAAAAATTGTGAATCTTTTTTTTTTATAATTACTAATTTGTAGTATTTTGGTCTTTAATAGATTTCTTTTCACATAATATATTTATTTCAACAAAAATATGTTAAAAAATATGTTCAATAAATGTTGTTCAAAGTCAATATATTAATTTAAACAAAACGTTTAAAAAATCCTGAACTACATAAAATTCAATGACAACAAATTGCATCCTACCTTTTTTTCGAAACAGAATCCAGAAAATCGAAACTGATAGCTGTAAAGTAAAACACACGTCCAGTCCAATAGCGACAGCTGTGAACAAAACAGAAAACAAATTCATTCAATTGTTGTTTCCACCACGTACCGGTACTGCAAAGTTCAAATAAAATTAATATACTAAAATTAATGAACGTAAAATTAATAATAAATAAATCACAATTGTACAGTAACCAATTACCCATGCTAATTAACACAATGTATACGACATAATGTAAATGTTACGTCAAAAAGACCGAATTCGCTCATTGAGGGATCAACATTACAACAACGCTTTGGGGGATTTGCAAAACGGCCACAATGCAGCGTTTGACGAATTTCGCTTTGTGGCCTTTAACGAAAGATGATCACAACGTGTTGAAGCTAAGTGAAAATGCCACAACGCGTTATGGGTTTTTGAAAGGCCACAGCGCGATTTGAAGAGTGTTAAATCATTTGCAAATGCCGATATACTGGATGCATCAGTTCTGGTTAGATTACGTTAGAAATATTATAAGAGTTAATACTTTTCCCATTTTGTGAGAACCTTATGCGTCTGTACTGTCGCAAATAAAAGAAAATCGATAATTTGTGAATCCAACCATAACCTAGTTACAACAACATCAAATAAATTACACTACCCCAAACTT
Organism: Cryptops parisi; assembly: GCA_034695005.1. Taxonomy (NCBI): domain Eukaryota; kingdom Metazoa; phylum Arthropoda; class Chilopoda; order Scolopendromorpha; family Cryptopidae; genus Cryptops; species Cryptops parisi. The sequence continues at coordinate 9,694 of JAQIWH010007757.1, read as the reverse complement.
ACTGAACCTAACGTAAACGAACTTAAACAAAACACATAAACTAGCTTGATTAAAAATTAACCCAATCTAAAGTAACCTTACCTAATCTAAACGTTAAGGTATGAAGTTAATGTTCATTATTATTCCAATAAAAATTATAACCAATAGAAAAACGCTCACAACGAGTTTTGAGCGGTTTAAGGCAACGCGAATTTCGCGTTGTGGCGGTTTTGAAAATACCACAACGCGTTGTGGTCATTTTTCGCTCAATGAAAAAATTCGGTCTTGAACCTACCATATAAGATTTACATATACAGTATACCTGTGGCATAATAACTATACACAGATACAGTATATGCGTATATATTCGTGTATACGTTACACTATACAAAGTGACAAATGTTTTGTTACAGTGTAATAACTCGGTAATGGCAAATAGCAGCCTAAATACTCTTACCCCTAAACATTATAACCGGGGGAGGGAGAGATATTACACTGTAATGAACTTATGTTGTCATCTCATCATTTCTGTACTTCTAATTTAAATAAAGTCTGAGGGCCAAATGAGACAGCTGTAAAAGCCAGTCGGTGCCCTCGTTAAACCCCAAGTACCTACTTTATGTTGTCACCCTGTATAATATAAAAACTATTGTAAACCACATCATTCGAACTAATATCCTAAAAAACAACCTTACATACACTTTTCCTTTTTGGTATAAACCTTCTTAAAACACTATGGTGTAAATGTGTTGTTTAGTGATACAATAATGATGATGATGAAGCAAAGTAGCAACCTCGAAAAATACAGTACGTCTAAAAATTGTATAAATTTGTTTCAGTTAGGTGACAAATAACACAATACATAATTGGAATATATGCAAAGAGGTGAAGAAAGTGCAAACATAAAACTAGTAAAACGCACATCTTTTTTTTTAATGTACAGTACTTGTATCTCGGTACCGGGTACCTTACAAATCCTGTATCAGCTCGATAGGTACCATAAAAAAACCGCACCACAATAAAGAACAAGATGAATAAAAGATGATTGTACAACAACAAGATATTGTATTGGAAGATACCCCGGAGTTAATTTCCGCTCACTTGATAACGTGAGAGGCACACTTAATTTCTTCCCGGGCATCGTGAACAGTAGTGATCGTGATCCCCGCCTAGGGCGCCGCTTAAACGTAAAAGCACCGAAGTAAAGTCGTACACTATGTATTATGTACAACCGATAGGGGGTACATCCACAACTGAGCACGTGGCTCCCCCATGGGAGTTCCATTTTTCAAAAATCCGAATGGATCAAAGAATAAACACTAACATGTGGCATGTCAGACCCACAATATTTCGTGATGACAGAATAAAAGAAAAAACTTATGATAATACAGATTTTCCCAACCAGAAGTTCATGGCGTTATTTACAGGATGTCTCATAACTTGTTAATCCGATCTCATCAGAGGTAGAAAATTTAATTCATACTATGATACCAGTGATTTACTTAGACGATATCATTGGCTTGTATGGTGCAAACACAAACTTAAGTTTTGTTTATCAAAGAATGGAAAAGATACTGATCTTGGAAGAACGGCGTCATTTATAAATTAGCCTGTAACTTGGGCCTGTCGACTAAAGTTAACAGATTTTTTGCAAAACCTGTTAATTTTTCTTCTATAAATTTACAGTTGACAGGAATTATTTTTTTTTTATCTTAAATTTGAAGGTGCCAGAAGTTTTTGCCCCTTTTTCTCAAAACTACATTTTTTTAAGTTAAATCGGTTATTCCGACCGAACTCCTTGATTTCTTTCAGCAATTAAAACTTACGAGGTATTTAACCAACAACTAAGTTGGAAAAGCTTCATCCTTGACCTTTCACACGTTTTATGGATTACGCCAAACAGGCCTAAAAATTTGAAACCCAGAATATCTGAAAAGTGCACAGCCCATGTTTGCCACACCACACACGACGACGACGAGGCTTTTATGTATACGTCACTGACAAATACCGCGTTTTGGAAAAAACTTCAAAACTCTTGTCACTAAACGCTCTACACTCTATTAGCTTTCCAATCTCGAGTTGTTGAAAACGCTTCCCTTTTATTTATTCTCTTTTTTTCTTGCTTTCAAAAGCTCTCTCTATCTTTCTCTCTGACCCCCCTTCCCCAACAAAAATGGGGGTGTTTAATTTCACGCATCCGGAACCAGCAAAAGTAAACGAGACCAACACTCCAACAAGAAGAGAAGAAGAAGAAGAAAAAACGTTCATCCCCGTTTACATCTCACCACTGTTTTGACACATCTCCCAACATGTCCGAATGGGACAAACACACAGTTCCTTTTGGACCAACGTTTGCCGTCAATTTTCGGGTGTCGTGCCCCCCGATGGTTTCGCAGAGAAAACGATGGAAAGGAAGAGGAGGGGAGAGGGTAAAAAGAGTGATGGGGGAGAAGAGGGGGTGAGGGGAAGGGTTTTGCCAAACATCCAACTCGCCAGCTTTTCTATACCTCAACTCTCTTCTTTTGTCATCAGTGGAAAAAAAAGCGCTTTTGACTGCACAGAGTCCTCCAACAATGGCTGCTGCCTCGCTTGCGCCTCTGCTGGGCGATTCCATTCGAAAACGAGTAATGCCAAGGGGGATAGGAGGAAAAGAAGAAGAAAAAGTTAAGCCTAAAGAAAGAAAAAGTAAAGCAGTTGCTTCGGAAACGGAAGTTTTATTGAACTAAAGAAGAAGAAGGAGAAGAAAAGTATGTACGGTGTAAGGGGGATGATGTTTGGTTGAAGTTGTGAAAAGCGAAAAACCCGATGCGATTACGTAGAATACGGAGGAGTTGCTAATCTCTCTAATACTGCCGTTCGTGTGCAAAAATGGGGACTTTTTCTTCCACTTGGATGGTTGACAAGACGTACAACTCTTAACTTGCTAAGAAATTGTGGAACGGAAGAATGAAAGTGCGCATATATACGTACGGAACCCCTATATCATGTTTAAACAAAAACACATAAAAGATAAGGAAAACAGGGAAATTCTTCATTCCAGTGACCCGTAATCATTGACCTCAGTGTTCTATCTGCTATTTTTATATTGCCAACTTGTATTTTTAATGTTTATCTAAGCTTTCGTATCTGATATAGAAAAGTGAACAGATACAAGTCTCTGTCTGTGTCTATACATTATTCGTTGTTATTCACCAAGCAGCCTATGGGTATAAATAGCATAATCTAATTTAAAACTATATAATTTTCTTGTATGTGTGTGTTTGTATGTCACACGTTAAATCCAAGGGATTCACCATGACAATGTGAGTGTAAACAATGATATCCACACAACTGAATCTTAACAATGCGATGCTGGAATGAAAAAATACAGTCGACCCTCGCTAAACCGCCCCCGATAGATCGTCACAAAATAGCTCAGATTCAATGTATCTTCCCACACATCAATCCGCCCTCTTTAAACCGCCACCCTCGTTCACCGCCAAACTTTTATCGAGTACCAAGAGTAACGAAAGAGGTTCGACTGTATCTCATTATTGACAACATGAGCTTAAACAAGCAAACGTTGTCAGGCAACATGGGTTTTAAACAATGAACCGCGGAATGAACAATACAGCTTTTTCGTCATTGCTGACGGGCATACAGCTTGCAGTACAGTAGTGGTGTAGTTATATTTTAGTTACCGTACACATTTTAAGTTGTCATGGATACATAACGAAATGAACAAATAAGAAAAACATAGATCGAGGCCTTTCTGTGATATTTTCAACGTAATCGTACTTACTTATTTCTCATACACGTGCAGCATTGTATTGATAATACCAAATATATTACTTTATAACTTAAACAAATATAGAAAAATTTATGAAGTAAAATACAAGGCTTTGATTTGTGCTAGAATTACGTTCGGCGCAAATATCACCTAAATCGCAATTCGGATTACAGTACTTTATATCGAAATTGTTAAGCGATATTGATCTCGTTGATTCTCACCTACTTAACCGTATTAATCATTGTTTTTAATCGTTTTTGGTGTTCAACTATCATTTTGTATTTTATTGTTTGGTCAATTTGGACCAGCCGATTCTCAACAAAAAAAGTATAGTAAAGTGACAAAACTTTAGGGTTGAGTCATTCATGTACCATTGCATAATATCGCATAATGGTATAATATTTTATGGCCTATAACGAACATTTTGTACGTAAGACTGCTCTGCTCGTCTAATAACGAAAACGCATACCAATTTCATTGCATAAATCGAGGAGCTTCCTGTATATCAACAAATATGCTTTGAATGTGATGGGCGAAAGTGCATAGGCTCGAATATAACGAGCATCTAGGATGTCAACATGTCGCATATTGACTAAATCACATGAGGAAGTGGCATGATGACTTCATTACAATTAACGAGTACATAGTGAACATCCCCTTTATATACTGTTTTTTCGAAATCCCAAGAAAAAGAGTAAATTAATATTAAGAGAGAAAAATACTTTTCAAGAACTAACATTTCAATAACGACAATAATGAAAAAAGACACATTTTATCGGCCTATCACGTACGTCAACAAGTATCTAATTTTCGCGTGCATTAAAGTGGGAAATGCTAGGCATTAGGTCGCAACGGGGTATCACAGTGGGTGACAAAATTATGTGGGTGAATTGCAAACCCATTTTGTCGATTGGGCTTGGGGAGCCTACTGCTGTTGCAGCTACTAACTTTTATGGATCTGAATGTATGTAGCCAACGTCGACTGGGGAGGAAGAGGGGGAGCGATAATATATTGGAGAAGAAGAAGAAAAAAGCTATGAAAAGGTGGCATGCGAAAAGCGTAGAAAAGGGGAGGTGGGAGTTATAAGGGGGTGGGTGGCGAAAGAGGAGTCCGTGGTCTGACAAGCTGGATAATCGTTCGTTTTGTCCTCTTTCTCGACCGCCAGTTCTCAATAGACGGATCGCGTACGCCTCATTAGGCAAGCGGCAGGACGCTATTGCCTATTGTCACCCAAAATTGAAGCTCCCGTCGTGAGCTGCTGCGACACAATCCTCTGCTGAAAAATCATACTAAGCTCTTCGTCAGCTACCAACAGCACACACACAGGCTTCCATATCATAAGCATATACTGTATACATATGTGTACTCATCAAATATATACTCTACATACATCTACCCTGAAAGGTACACATAACATACAACACCTTCCAAATAATAATAATAAACAAAAAAATCTAAACAAGTTGTCCCTCTACGTTTTGCTTGACATCGCGTGGACTTGTTGACACTAAACTTTTATCATCAAATACAGCGTGTTGTTTTCAAACCGATTAAGTTTGGAATTACAGGTAATCCTCGATTTAAGCGCGCGAAAGTTACGCCAACGCAAAATCATAACATGAAACAAAAATCCTATATACTCGTTTATCGAAATTTCAATTAAACTAGAAAAAAAATCAAAACACAATTCCAACATTGATATTAATATTTGCGTCACATCGTACAAAGAAAAGTAGCAGTTGCAGGAACATTGTCACTTGTGCATCACAATACCGAATCACATAATAGTTTAATTTGACTCGCATGTAACGAGCACCAGAATCTTTCTCTGGTTGTGTAATAGCGAAATCGCACAAAGAAAACTCGCATAAATCGAAGACTATTTATTGTACAGGTACGCCATTTGAGGATGTACTGTACCGCAATAATAATGAGCATATACATTAGATTGAGTATTTAAAGAGAATACAATGTTGTTAATATAACTGTATTGTAATACCATTTAAACCAATTTTACGAATTTTAAACAACTTTAAATATTTCATAGCGGGTTTCACACTTTAACTTATACAGGGTGTTCCTAAAAGGTCTGGCCAAAATTTAACCACAAATGTTACACTTCAAAACAAAGCAAACAACCCATATAAACCTGGGCCCGGATATGCTTCCTTTCTGAAATAACACAGGGGGGAGTCAAGTAAATGCATAGGCCTATAGTCTTATAATCGGGGTGAGTATGCAAATGAGTATGCATTTCATATTTTATATTTATATGAACTTTTTGCTTTGTACTGATAGCATCAGTAGCTAAAAATTTGACCAGACATTTTAGGAACACTGTGTATAAAAACATAGATATACATCGCACCATCATTTTATCAATAGTGATTAAACACTATCCATATTACGGCAGAGACAATTTTTGATATCATGACGAAATGTAAAAACCAAATATGTAAATTTATGTAAAATTTCAAAATCTCACATAATTCCTGAATTACAAAGTAACTCTCATGAAAAATTTCAAAAAATATAGGGAAAACTGGGGTATGTTGTTACACTGGGTAAGTTGTTACGTTGGAGTTATTTAACCGTCTATTCAATTAGGAGTATGACGTTCTCCTCGTCAGTAGTCATGTAGGGTGGGAAACTTTTACAGTTAGTACCGTAGAGTGAAAAGAAAGTGGGCGGATGTCATTGAAGTTTTATTGTATTTGGATGGTCAAGCTAAATTTTCGCCGAATTGTTCAATGGTTTATTTGGCCAAGAAGGATCAAATCACGTGTAGTATCATTCACTATACAAATGTGATCAATATTTGCCTTTAAATTGGTGCTTGTAACAATTTTCTACAACGCATAATTTTGGATCAGTAAAGACTTAATTAAACTGGCGTCGTTCGGGGTATGTTGTTAGTTGTTACCTACCATTTCATTGGAACTGTCACATCGTTTAACTGTGACGTTGAAAGTGGTGCATGACTGTTGAAGTGCTTTTTTTTATAGTTGAAATGAATTATTTGAAATGTTATGCTAATAAATAAAGGTACGGTATTCTATAAATTATCTCATCATTTCTTCATTCACATTAAAAAATGTGTGCTTGAATTAGGTTACATTTATTCTGTAACAACATATCCCCGGCTAAGTTTACAGTTTACACGACTATGCAAAAAGTAGATTTTAAACATGTACATAAAAACTTTGAGATCCAAAATGAAAAATTACAAAGTATTTATGAAAGAAGTTCACATTTTCAAACTTCACAAATATCAATTCCATATTTGTCACACGAATCTTTAAAAAAAAATTACAAAGGAAAAATTGTAACAATATACCCCAGTCTCCACCTAAAATATTCCAAAAAATAAGTTAAGTTTATGTACAGTATATCTGTTATTGACAGGATTCAATACCACTTTTCGGAGATTCTTTTCACCAGAAAAGTTGCAAACGTTTTCTGTACACAGTAGCCTGTGGTGTTGAAGACTCCAGCTAGTTTTTGACTTATTGCTCTGCTTTTAAGGTCGTCGTGTTCAGGAGGCGGGGAGAGGAGGAGGACCATGTCGACCGCAGGCCATGGGTCCCTTTTGCTACTTCCCCTAATTTCTAAAGGACCCGTACACGCCTCCAGCAAGCACAATGAACTACCACAGACACCATGAAGAGTGTAGAAAGGAGTGACAAAGATGAATGCTCAGCGACACATCAACAGTTTTTCCGCTCCCCTAAAACCAAAATATAGAAAACGGTTGTTTATTGCTCTTTTATTTTCTCTTGAAAATTCAACATTAGTTGACTAAAAAAACAGTTCCCTATAGAAATAACTTTATTTATAGCTGAATTTAAGAACGGGGTGCGATTAAAAACTGTATAGAATAATCTGCCATTTGATGATGTCAAACACGCGGTCCGCTCGAAAAACTTAGCAGTAGCCTAACCAACCAATTAGTTTTTAACTGTTCATTTATGTTTGACAAAATATTACCTAAAATAAAATAAAAATATTCTTCAATTATTGCAACTTATTTTTAGTTAATATTATAAATCTTTATTATGAGATTTATTATGAGACTTAATTACTTATGCGGCCCTCGATATGTACTAAAGAGCTCACCAAAGTGAGTTTTGATTTGACATGCCTGTTACAAGATCATCACGAGGGGAGGTATAGAAACAGTTCCAAGAAGGAAGCAACAGTTCCCATATTTGGCCAAATAGTAAACAAGAACACAAAAGGACAGAAAAAAATCAAGCACGCTACAAAAAAGAGATTTTCCCAGAGCTCCACGATTTTTTTTTTGTGCTTTTCTTTCTTATGCGTTCTTTATTGACTATGTGTGTGTAAAGACAAATGTCCACAAAGGTGTTGATCGAGGAAAAGAGATATCGCGAATGAGAAACTTTGGTCACGCCAAAGAGTTGAGACGTGACGTGAACTTCACGTTTCGGTCGTCAGATGTCATCACTGACGTGGACTTTTTGTTGATACATCAGTTTCCCAAAAGGATACTCCAATGTTTACCGTGTAATGGGCGATTCACGAAACTTAGATTTATTCTACCTCATCCTTATTTCGAAATCGTGTTGACATTTGCAAACGTTAATTATCTAAATCCCATAGAAAAAAATATGTTTACATTTACTACAAAATTCACGTCAACAAGTTTATACACAAAAAAAAGACAAAATTAATCTTTAAGACATTACTGAATCTTGAAATGATTTGTTCTATGTAAATAAAATCAAGACAGTACGTATAGTGCAAAGTGAACCACCACAGTAAGCAGTATTCTAATACGAACTACTGTTACTATAACCATAGCCTACAAAGAACTGTCTTTCTTTGTAGGCTATGCTATAACTATTTTATAGTACAATACAGTAAAAGCATACTGCTACAAAAATCCTCGAACTATGTATCCTACATGCGTTTTTGCTAAAATGTGACATAAAATTCACCTATGCACGTTATGTCACATGACATATGTATGAGCTTAGATACTAGATTATACTTTAGTATAGTATGTCATGGTTTGAGGTCTGACACTATGGAAGCAAGTTTTCTCAGGGTTCTTACGTTTCTCCTACATCATAACACCTTATTCTATACTACATCATCATTTCTGTATTCCCTGATTGCAATAAAGTCTTAAGGCCAAATTACAGTCGTAAGGCCAGTCGGTACCCTTGTTAAACTCCAAATACTTACATACTTACCTATGCCATGCCAGTTATATACAGTACGAAAAACTTTCGTTATCATGAGATTGTTTGTGAAGTGGTACAGAAGGGACTGAAAAGCTGAAGTTCTGCCGCTTCATGGGAATTTCGATGTATGCGATTTACTATTTATGCAACTGTAGCATAAATCGACGACCTCTTGTATTCGGAAATAACAAACGCGGACTTTACAAACAGTTCTACTTAATTCGGTTTTCGTACCCAAAATATTTCTTTACACCTTTACAAACAAGCAAATACGAACCAAAATGGAACACCACTCGTTTTTGCTCCAATAAAAACAACCAATGTCACGGGCATCTAAACACACTCGGGGTGCAAAACGTGACTTATCGAGTTCGAAAACATTTTCTACCACCAAAACCTTTTCTCTAACTAATAAACCCGAGTGGTTGTCGAGAGGCCACTTGGCACCCCTTCTCACCCTGTGTCGAAAAACTGGTCACAGCAAGGCCGTTTTAGACTCTATTATTTTTTTTAATTCCATTACCCAGAGCTTCTTCGTCGTCTCCGAAAATCTCCCCTAAAAGGGATATTCTTTACTTATGTATACATTTAAAGAAAGGAGAAAAGTATGCTAAAGAAAAGAAGGATAAAAAGAGGGATTTAAAACTACCCATGATTGAATACGTGAACTTTTCCCCAAAAAAGTCACCTTTGGGTATGAACATTTAGGGGATATACAGTATATGTGTATGTGTA
>JAQIWH010007756.1:0-11028 GCA_034695005.1 Cryptops parisi | reverse complement strand
AGTTAAAAATAAGACCCCGAAAGAATCAAGAAGAAAGGGGGTAAAAATGCAATATTTCAAAAAACCATTTACCTCACACAGGGAACTGAAAAAAAGGAGGGGGGGAGATTTCTCCAGAAAGGTCATTCGATGGTGCGATTCATCATGTAGAAAGGGTTGAAAAACGAGGCAGTAGTGGCAGTAGTAGGTGAAACGGTTGTATACAACTTGTTATATGTTATACAACATCCCAAGGTACACTAACGACAACAAAAAACGAAGGTATATAAAAAACAAACAACTGAAAAAAAAATTTACACCAACCCATGTCAGGCGACTTTCTCCTTCCCACTTTCTTTTTATTCATTGTTTTACAACGATTTTTTTATACCCCAATTTTTTTCTATAAACGTATAACCTGTCTCTTTACTTAATTTTTTCAATCTTTTCATCATTTTAAAGGAGGGAGGAGTAATCTTCTTTTATTTTATTTAATTTTTTTTTTTGCCTCTACTTCTTTGACACCCCTCCTTATATGCCAAGGCCGTTCTTATTTTACCCCTTCCAGTCCTTTCTTCAAAGGTTTGTGGTCTAGACATTGTCTACAAAGAGACAGAGCTATAAGAGAGCGAGAGAGAGAGCGAGAAAGACAACCTCAGGAAGTGCCACAGAGGGCTTTTGATTTATTACCCCCTGTTTCACACACCTCTTGGTCTATATAATCTTTTACCCCCCTAGCACATCCCCCCACTACTACTACTATTATTACTACTACTACTACTTATACACACACATACCATCACCCTCTCATCTCCCCATTTACTCGAATGAGAAGAAAATCTCCTTTACAACGCAAGATATCTTCCGCCTGTTTCTTCCCCATTCTTTCGGTCGGTTTGATAAAGCAATACGTTTAAAAGGATGATTAACGTTTCTGGGCGCTTTAGGGTTTATCTCGCATTTCAAAAATCTTGTTAATGTCTTGTGAACGTGTTAGTTGAATTTGATATACTGCAATTGAACGTTTAGGTATTTTTGTTGTTTTTCTACATTTCTAGATAAACCGTCCCCAACAAATAACTGTGAAGACTACAAGTCTTTACTGTACAATACGAGTTTAATGTATTATTAACAAATACATTTTTAGTGCTTTTTAAACAGACTCTTTGAATTATCATGTACAGATACAGGTTCATGTACGTACATAATGCAAAAGATCCATTTCTGATTTTTGCGTGTTTCGAATTATTCAAACTATAATTTATGCAATCTTTGATTTCTGCAATTCGATATTCAATTTATGCGCGTTTTGAGTAATTCCATTTTTGATTTCTGCAATTTTCGATTTATTTATTTATGCGATTTTTTTTTACAATGGACTTGCGCGGTTTTGATTTATGCGAATGACTTATGCGGTTCTCTCTTTACGTGTATTTTGGTACATTGGCCTATAAAGAGTATTCTCATAAACGCCTGTAGATGGCAGTACATGTTCAATTCCCAGCTAACTCACAAACTCACTCACTCAAGAACATTAAATTAATGGTAAAAAATAAAGCTATAACCACTAATACATATTATAACTCCGATCAAGATAACAGCTTTAATGTATAAAGTATGAAATACAACTAGGGTTGCTAGACGTCCGGATAAAAACCGGATTGTCCGGCTTTTGCACAGCAAAATTAATGTCCTTCTTGTATGTTAGCCGAACGTGTTTTGTTCTACTTTTGTGTTAGTAACTAATTAAAAAAGCAAAAGGCTTCCTTATAAGCAAAAATTGTAGCGTAAATTGTACCGTAGAAGCTCTGAAAATATATACCTCATATAACTGTATGTACCTCAATCTCCATATATTCAACAAGCCAGTTTTGATTAGAAACAAGACTCACCTAACTACAAAACACGCTATGCTTGTTTGACAACATTATTATGAATAACAAATTGAATTTTTTTTCTTTTAGAACAACAACAACGTCGCCAAAATGCATAATTAACTATAAAATTGTATTGATAAATATTCGATATTAGATAAAAATCGAATTTCATTTAACAATTTTCTCTACCCCTTTTACTATCCTCCTTTATCAGATTCTAAATCTGCCAATCCTGAAAAAAAAACTGTCATGTACAATCGTATCATTTTGTGGATACATGCAATTTGGGTTTTTCCGATGACGAAGGCACTTTTGAATGAACATTCGTGTAAACTTAACAATTTTTTTAATTCTCTTGTAGATCTTTAACAGTAGGCACTTCCGTTATATAAAATCGTGACATTTTGTTTTCCTATACTGTACACGTCCTCAACTTGAAATTAATACATTTCCATTCAATTTGATGCGAAGACTTAGCCCCAGCCACTTCAATATATTTTGATTAAACAAACTGGGTGCTGTGATAACTAAATGGCATTAATTGAAATTCGGTTAATTTTCATCTAACAATTTCAATTGGGTCATCATTTTTTTATTTTTCTGTATTTGTTTACTTTGTTTCATATAACATTTTCTTAGAAATAAAGTTTCGCTTCCTCCAAGTTCAACGGGAGACCAACATTACAAAGTGTAACAAAGATGTTTTCTAAAGGTCACTACTGACCATAAAACATCCCCTTTATAAAAGTTAAAAAAAATACCATCACCAATAAAAAAAATAATAAAATCTCACCCCTTTTTTCTTTTATATTATTAAATAAAAAAGTGTCGAATGTGACTGCAAATCAGTGTTATCTTCCACACTGAATGCACTGAACCGTAAAGAGATAGCGCTAAACCGTGTGTTTACAATCGAATGACACTAGTAACTTAAGAAAATAAAACCAACTTTCTTCGCTCTGAGTTGTGGCCTGCCATTAAAGATATTAAAAAACTATGGGGATTACACTAATTACCCGAAATTAGCTTCCTTTCTTAATGGCCTTTGTAGTCGCCATATATTTTTTGTAACTTCCAACATTTTTAGTAGTTTCTTACAAAAAGAAAAAAATCCTTTCAAAGCTATTAACATTTTTTTTTGTATGCGTGTACTAAGAGTACCAAATATGATTTATATCAACTCTCATTTATTATGATTTCTTTTTCTTCTTTTTTTAATGAAAGAGAAAAATAAAAATAAAATGCTTAATTTATTAGCTTACATAATAGAAAAGTCATTTTTACGTTCTCCGGGAAATATATGTTACGTTTTTCATTTAAAAAGAAAATAAGAAATAATACAAATAATTGAGTAATAAAAATTTTAAACCCTAATTTTAACCCCATAAAAATCGAGTTGTAACAACTTTCCAAATGCTTTAATAATATTAAGCCAAAAATAAAAATACCTAACTCCACCCATGTAAAAATACAGGGTCCGTGAAAATTAAAATGTGTGTACACAATTAATAGCGATCTTGAACAGCTATATATATGAATAGATTTTAGTTAAAGTTAAAAAAAAAATATAGAGGGTGTCCGATAACAAACTCCGAGCTTACAATGGAATTTAGTTTCAATTTGGACCATCTTTGGTGGTGTTCTGAGTATATTTGCAAAACTATTAGATTCACGTTTTGGTTCAGTTGCATATTATAGCAGCACTGATAGATCACATAACAGTACAGACACGCCGTGATGCAGTAAAGAACTTCACTTGAAGCAAACCCAAAGTCAGTGATTACCAGCATCAAATAGATATGCCTGCCCGAGTGGGGTTTGAAGTGACTTTTCAATTTGATCCTTACAGAAAGTGTACACATTGAACTACTTACTACACTAATACGTAAATAAACCTATAACATGTTATTTTAATAATGCTACATACCGTACATCTTTTCAAAGCATCATTAAGTAAAAATTTCATTTAAAACTCTGGAGTTCATTTTCGGACATCCTGTGGACCTGTATATCTTAAAAATTGTGTATCACTATATCATACTCACGATTTCACATTTTAACGGCAAGATATATTGAGTGGGATAATATACAGTACAGTGTAAGCCAAAAATTGTCACCAATTTTCAATGAGCGGTTTCTCATGAACCGGTGAAAACTAGAAAACTACTACATCAAATCTCGATTTGATATCTTTCCAATAATATATAACTCTACGATATGGCGTTCATAATTTCGTCGCAATGATCACGCGAATAAAAAAGTACCCTAAAAAAGTTGTAAAATGATTTTACAAGGAAAATGAGAGTTCAGTGCAAAATTAGTGTTAAACGGAGGAAGAGAGGATAAAATTTGCTAATATCATCCGGGTTCTATAATGCAGATTCCAGACCAAATCTGGAGAAAAAAAATGTGTTGTTGCAATCATGCATCGTGAAAGTTCACTTAAGACAAAAGACAGCCATAAAATACCACTGAAACCATAACTTTAAAACTTTTTTAGAGTAATTTTTGTCGCGCGGTTATTGCGACCAAACTATGAAAGCCATAGCACAAAATTATGTATCATTGGAAAAATATTGAATTGAGCTTTCGTATGTAGTAGTTAGTCTAGCGTAAATAGTTCATGAGAAATCGCTCTTTGAAAATTGTTGACAGTTTTTTCGATCCACCCTGTGTACGAAATTTCACACCTCGCGCGTTTCACCAATTAGCGGAAAGAATTTATCACAAATTAACTAAGCGTTTCATAAAATAAAAAAATTTCATGTAATCAAATATTCAAGTGAGGTAAAGTGTCAAATAATTTTAACTAGATGCTTCATGGAATAACTAAGTTCGCACTTTAACTAGGTATTCCATTAAATACCGCATTCTATTCAGACAGCCCAGTCCAGATACTAAAAGAAATGACGAACTTCACGATTTAATTATGAATTTCATAAAATAAACGTCCCCATTTTATATTCCACAGAGTAGTAATCTTGTAAAATAAGAATAACGTGTAAAACAAAGCGTTTGGTTTAGTTCATTTCACTCGAGTGGGAACTGCAGTTTGAACCACGTGTTCCCAACTTTTCATGTTGTAGCTTGAATATTACCGGTGTGACGGTATGTACATCTGGTTCTATTCTTTTTATGTTGCATTTTTTTTTATATATATCCTAGTCTCATTCTGTGTCGTTCTCTTCTTGTCATTCTGTGTCCCCACCACCATCAGTGAGTGTCTGTCTGGGGCCATCACGACGACCCCGTTGCTTAGAAACAATGCAGGGGGTTTTCCCGCCAAACTGACAGTCAAATGGCCCCCCTGGTGGTGACTGGGGACAGTTCTTTTTTTTCTTTTTTGTAGACTTTCTCCTTCTCTATCATCATCTTTTTCTTCCACCACACATTCTCTTTCTATCTCTTTAACTTCAAAACTCCCCACAGCATGAGAATGAAGCTAAAAATTCTTTCGTCATCATCACCAAAAGTGCGTGACGGCAGCTGGGTTTCTAAACGATTTAACCCACAAAATGCTTCAAAAAGTTGTTAACAGCTTATTCTTCTTCCACAGGATTCATCTCTTAACTAAAATAATAGTTGTCAAATTTTAATACGAAAATTGAGGAACACAGTGGGGAAACATCTGTTAACTCAAAAGTTCAAACCAAAACTGCGACAAAAAAGTCGTAGTTAACGGTACTTGATAAAAAAAAAATTTGTTTTATTGTGAAATTAAATTAGTAAATACGTATAATGTATAAGGATGTCAGCTTGTGAAACTTGTATTGAAGCTGGGATCCTCGAAATATATCTGAATTCAAAGTACAGGCAACTCTCGGTTCAATTTACGAACATTCGCTATAACGAAAATCACCATTCATAGAGCTATCTTATTTTTTTTTTATTATTTCCTTATTTGATTTTACGTTACTGTCGTATACGATAAACCATAACGCATACATACATACATTTTTGATAAAAAGTAGTCTATTGGCCATTCGATGTTTAGTACACGGTTTTAATGCTTTATAATGGCTGCTAACATATACAATTAAAATCTCAGGAATGCAAGGTACATATAACGACTAAAACGAATAACGAACAACATCTTGGAACGAAACTTGTTCATAAACTGTGATTTGCTATATCAACATGATATAGCCTACCTACATGACTACTTTTCGAAAAATGGTGCGGTGACCAGGATAACAAAAATGTAATAATTTTTGTTTAATTGGACATTTTTGCCCATAATTTTTTTTTTCAATATATAAGTCGGTCTTATATATATCACAAATATACGAATTGACAAACTCGCCTTTTATAATTGATGATCCCGAGTTAATCCAAAATTCAAATCTGGTTTTGTGATAGTATCAGAAATGCTAGCGGCTAGTCTTCCTGTGTCAAGCAAAAATCCGGTTCAATTTTGAAATAACTACTCCACAGCAACGCTATAAAAATTATGCTAATTGGTAAAATCGCTTATTTTCTTTTCAATTCTTTGTAAATGATTCTTATTCGGCACGTGAATCGCGGTTTTTGCAACATTTTACTGTCTAGCCTCAGTCTCATGCACATGTTAATAAGAAATTCAAAAGACGTAAGGAGACAGAGAAAAAAATTTTTTTTTATCATACTGTAAGGAAAGAAAAAAAATGAAAAATAGAAAGAAAACTATTCAGTTGGCTATTGAAAGGGTTAATGCACTAGCGGGAATCAAAAGCTAATCTTAAACCGAGACGATGAGAAGGTTTCATCTTTTGCATATGTTTATATATAAATATATATAAATATATGATTTCCTTTCGTAACTCCCTATATATTTTTTATATGGCTATAATAAACTAGTGCCGCTGCAAACATTTCCATCTGGCGAGAAGTGTTTCGTAGTGATTGAAATGGAGAAGAAACACTTCACAAACCCATCATGAGTTGTGTGCATCAAAAATAATCTCAAAATAGTACAACATCCCAGTTTGGTCATCGACCAGATTTTTTTCTATATTTGCCCAAATACTGGAAACCTTCTATTTACAATGGTAAAACATTTAAAAAAAATTAAACAAACATGTGAATTTACATGTATTTAGTACGATAATTATTTAAACTATTTACAACATTTTACAAATAAAAACTGTTAAATCATAGAGTTCTTTTACACCATTAGCCTTATATCTCATTGGAACTGCAATTCTATATTATATTATATAATACCGTACATATTTTTTAAGGATATTAATTTATGCAACTTAGGGTTGAAATAACATTCTGTTCTCTGTAAACCAAAACAAACGTTTCTTGAACTACAAAAACTACACATTATTTATGTTGGGTCATATGATACTGAAATCGTATTATAACTGTATGAATTAAAAATATATATACTGATTGGATTACATTCAAGTTATTTTTACAAACGTCTAAAAAGCACGACTTGCAACATTTTGAAACACATCGCAAACTACGTAGCAACAAAAAACAAAAAGTGTAAACCAATTCAATTTTCGAATAGTAACTTTACTATAAAACTAATAGACTTAGCTTGTTTAACTATCTCAAATATTGGATTAATCGCCAAATTCTTTTACACATGAGACGTCTATAACCTCCCCCCCCCCACAATCTTGTATTTCTGTTATATCGACCTAATAACAAGGCTGACACGTGGAAAGAAATACGAATTTCTCATCATAAGAGAATGCTTTACAAAAAATCTAAAAATTATTATTATCAACTATAAAAAGGTCATAAGTGGATGTGAAATAAATGGATGTTGAAAGGATTTCATTACATTTAAAAAAAAAACTATTACATTCTCATCGTATACATGCAACACGCATCACAACTTCTGACGAATGCGCTCTAAAGAGTCTACGAAAAAAAACCATGTAAAGGAAGAAAAAAAAAGATGTTAAAAAGATAAATGAAACTCTTTCCAATTTTCGTTTTGCCAATATAGCTATAAAGTTACCCAAGTCCATAAATATTTGAACAATGCATCATGTTTAGTAGTAAATATTTACACACAGAATATTTAAACAGTGATACCAAAATTACAAAAAAAAAACGACATTACACCGGGAGGTTCAAAAGAAAAGACCAGTTTGAAAACTTACAAAAGTCAAAAAAATATAAAATAGAGAAATTGGAAAGTTTCTGTAATAGTGTTGAAGTGTGTGTGTGTGTGGGGAGGGGAAGGGGTGTTCTTGTGTATAGAGTTAGCATCTCTAAATAATCATCATTTAGTAAAGATTTAACAAATCTTAGCTCCATTAACAGTAGAATAATGTTTTAAAATTTTAATCTTTTATTTCGAAATTAAATGTGTGTGTGTGTGTGTGTGTGTGTGTGTGTGTGTGCGCGCGCGCGGATGATATAACATTTCAATTATATGATTCAAATAAGTATTCTACCAAGTGCAGTAGGCTACTGTATAATAAGTACATTTCGATTTCAGTTATCTTGCTAGTGGTCACTTGAGTAGAGTGATACAACTGACATTTTCTAGATAGAGCACTAGAGTCTAGTGCTTTACCAAGTATAACGTACCATTGAAAATTCATTTCTAAGAATACGGTAGTTTTATTTTCGATTATATAACGTTATATTCTCATAAGGGGCCTGTAGATAGCAGTATACGTTAATGACCAATAGGACCTCACAATTTACGGCTGACAATTCACTCACTATCAGAAGTAAAACTAATATAAAGCATAGAACAAGTACATAGAAAAAAATTAAGCAATACTCTTTATATATACTGTCATATACAGATATGTTATGTACATACATAATGCCAAGAATCCATTTTTTATTCAAATTTCGATTTAGCAAAATTTGATTTATGCGAATTTCGATTTTAAATTTATACGATCGTTGAGTAATTCGATATTTGATTTGCGAGTTTTGAGTAATTCCATTTTTTATTTCTGCAGTTTTCGATTTATTTATTTATATATGCCATTTTTTCACATTCAACTTATGTGGTTTTTGATTTATGGGAAAAACTTATTTTGGTCTCGTTTTATGCGTTTTTTTGGCGCATTGAACTATACAGTATATGCTTCCGTTCAATTTCTACAAACACCTCAATCACAATTGAAACTAATATAGAGTATAATAAATGATTCACTTGAACTCTGTAAAAATACACCAACTGTGTAAATTTCTATTCGATGTGCTATAAAAAGTCATTTACAATGTTTAACTCAAATACAATTGGAGGGACTTGTGTAAAGGTTGTTAAGTAACATTTTTGTCAAAACATTACCTAAAAGCATTTAGTTGCAATTCTACCTTCCTGACTCATAATTTTGAGCAAATCAATAATATGATCAAAAATATTAGTGCAAGAAGCGTAAAGTGACCCATAGACAGCAAAGGCTATTTACTTCAAATCTTTAAACTCGTTTTCTTCGAATTGGTAAAAATGTCACCCTTTCACACCAGGCCCATCAAATACGTCTTCGATTTACACGGAGTCGAGTCACATGGATTCGTAGATACGTGATACGACAACACTGTGCAGCATTTATTTAAACCTTAGGAAATAACTACGCCATCTATCGCTATTTTGTGTGTTCTACCTTGAGTTGTGTTATGAACGAGTTCTTCACTAACTCGTATGTTAGTGAAGAACTCATACTCATTGGAATCCATTGTTTATATCTCCTCAAAAGATGTTTAAACAATCTGTCGTCATGAATATAAATTCTTCGATCGTTTCGGTATGTACAGAATTAATTTGCAAAGTCGATTGGCATGGCAATATAAAACAAATCTCCATTTTGAAGCTGGGAAATCATAACTACATTTGTGTAAATGAGCATCGAGTCAATCACTAGGAGAAAAAAAAAGTCACCAAATCCAACGGAAATGTAAAAAGTTGTAGAAGAAGTTCTCAACCAAAAAGAAAAGGAAAAAAGTCAAAGATTCTCCACAAAAAAAGAAGAAGAAGAAACTGCTAGATAGAGAAGGTGGAATTTAGAGATATCGATCCACCAATAGTAGAAGAAAACGGTCATGGAATAGGAAGACGACGAGGAAAAAATCAAGAAGAAGAAGAAGAAAGAGAGGGGATGGGGTTATTGGGAAGAGGGGGGGTTGTAAGCGTTTCTGATTTTCCCCCTTCTGACTAGCCATCTTGATTCGAGGAGGCTAAGCGAACTTTGAACCCTTTGCTGGCCTTGAAGTCTTTTGGTCAAGTTGCTAGCTGACCTCGATCAATGTGACACTCGTTCCAGCCACTCTCAGGGGTTGCAAAAGGGTCCAAAGTGTAATTTCCCAGGCCAAAAACCCCGAGAAACGAGCTTCTTTTCTCTTCTGCTCTTCCTCTTTTCCACCTCAAAAGCCGCATTCCTCGACATTTCTAAATTTAACCACTTTTCGTGTACACGGTGCAATCGACACTTTTAAGAAACTACTGTATACTTTTCCACTGAAAAAAATATATATAAAGATGGGATGGGAATGTGCTGCAGTCACAAATTAAAAAGCAATGTACACTACAAACTCGATTATCCGAATGTAATGGCACCAAGTCTATTTCGAATAAACGAAAATTCGGATAATCTGAAATTTCAATTTATATGCCCCAGGTTTGGTATTAAAAAATACCAACAACATGGTACAAGTAAAAAAGCGTTTAATGAACATGTATGTACATACACGAGTATTAAATACGAATGACTTACAATCTACGAACAATAAACAAATGCCTTACAATCATCTGTTTAATAAATTATCCATAGTTATCGATAATGTCAATGGTTTTTCGATAATGTATCGATTTTTATATCGAAATGGCATATTTAATCTAATTCGGACAAACCAGAATTTGGGAAAATCGAGTTTTTTTAGTGTACTGTATTGTACATATTGTGTGTTGTATTCGATCCCGTTGGATTTTGGATGAAAAACTAAAAGGATTGTAAAAAATATCGAAGTTCGATTTTATTAATTTAAGACAATCCTTAAATTGTAGCTATACTTAGAAAAACAAAACAAGTAAAACGAGACTTATGCTTTTCAATAACATACACTTTTAAAAGTTCTGATATCCATCGTATTTCAATTTTTTTCCAGCCCAAATTTAATATAAAATGGATACGAAGTTTTTATTTATAAAGTTTTCGAGTTCCACATAGAGTACTAGATTTCGCTATTATACTACAAGAGAAAATAT
>JAQIWH010007755.1:0-11029 GCA_034695005.1 Cryptops parisi | reverse complement strand
ACGGAGTTAACTTAACTTCAGTTACATGCTTAACAAATTAACGAAAAAACGATTAACAAAGTTAACTTTTTGGTTAATTGAGTAACGGTTAACGAAGTTAACTTTTCCATTAACTGTGCCCAGCTCTGGCTATATTAATAGATACAAGTTTTAAGGTGTAGAATATGTTGCTCACTATGTATTTATTATTATATGCAAAGTAATACCTGATTAGTAGAGTTTGCTGAATGATAACTACCTTTTCTGTTTTTGTTACTGACTGCAGTTAGATTTATATAGTTTTGTAGTAACTGTATAGTATACAGTAATACAGTACTGTATAGTACTTTGTGTACTGGATTTGTATAGAATTTGTAATAACTGTTTGGCATTGTATGGTACATGATTACATAAAATAATGTCAAACATTATTGTACATATAAGAATGTGTTTATATTGTTTATGTTTTTATAATGAATCGGTGACACTGTAGGCAACCTTGTCAAAGGAGCAATCCGTAAAGCTGCCATTTTTTTTCTGTGTATTTTGCTGGATATTTGAATTTTTTTATAAAATGTATAATTTATTTAATAAGATGAAACACAAAAAAATTAAAAAAAAAAACTATGGAGTTTTAATAAAAATAGACAAGTGGTGTATTAAGCTATGTTTAATTTATCACCACCATAAAAAGCTGACACGTATATAAAGTATGTAGATGATGTATACTTCATCTACAGAAAACTATATGTATTTAGCTCCTTTGACAATCAACTATGGTGATGTATGGTAAAGTACCTACCCTGGTTCAAGATGTAGTGTAGTTGCTTGGCTTGTTGTGGTTTGTACATAAATGAAAGAGTCGCCTTGTGAATAACCACGCCAAAAGAAATGATTCATTTGCAAACATGCTGCAACAAAACAACCAATATGAATTTAGCATACTAATAAAAAACGAGTATTGATATGCGTTTAAATTTACCTGGGTTAATCTCTTCATTTTTGTGTAGGTTTTGGTTGCGCCAGTGACATAACACTGATATTGATAAAAGAATGCTAACTGGTGAAATGCTGTCTACATCTGCGCACAATTAAAGAAAATTGAGTGCACGAAACCATAATGATTGAACATAATATTTTGTAAAAAAGTAGGATACGTAAATAAAACGGAACTCCAGATGTAAAAAACATTGACATTTGTTTCTTATTTGATAGATGAGATGGTTTTCTTCCTACTGTACTCGTTGTAGTGGGTAAGTACATTATCAGTGAATCATACACTTTATAATTGTACTTGTAACCATCAACTCGGTGAAAAAAATGGAGCTTTCTAAATATGGCATTTAAACGTGATGTTAAGATTATCAAATTCGAGTCAAAAAATCAAAGTTAATAGCGTAGGACTACTAATTGAGGAGTTGGATGGAATAACGACAATTCAAAAAATGCAGTTTTGAGGAAACGGAAAAAAATTTTGGCATTTTCAACTTTATGATTGAAAAAAATTTTGTTAACGGTAATTTATAAAAGGAAAATGAAGAGGTTTTGCAAGAAATCTGTTAACTTCCGTTAACAGACCTCGTTACAAGCTAAAAATGCAAATATGCCGTTATTCCAAACATATCTTGTCAATTCATAACTGCATTTACGCCGCTTTTTTAAAGATCAGTATCTTTTCCATTGTTTTGGAAGTGAAACAAGCAAGTGAAACAACCAGGAAATGAAGCGACAAAAAGAAAGAAATCACAAAAATTTCAGATTTACAATAGTCGCGTTCCATATTCTTGCTTAAAAAGTCCGAACGTACAAATTATATGCAACCCAATGTCTATGATATAAGATTGCTATATGATATACGACTAAAACGATTCAATATCACTTATGCATTAAGGAATGAAGACAAGTAGATTTACGCAGTTCTACCACCCAACTCCTCAATTAAATGTAATATTGTCGATTTTCAAGCTGTAATTACCGAAAATATTTAGCAAATGTTGGTGTTTGTAACCATTGCAATTTAAGATCCTTCCAGAAATTTCCCTGAAATTTTGTTATGAACATATTAACAGTACACCTCATTAACTAAAGTAAGAATAACAAAGAAATTAAGCAATAAAAAGAAATGGACCTTTTTCCCTTGTGTGGTTGTTCCTTCTAAACTGCAAATAAACTGTTATCAATGACACATTGTACGGTATTTAAATGTGGAATGTCAATCATCATTTACCACCCATTGTCTCCTTCAGAAGTCCATAAAGCAAATACGCCAACAAATTTAATTTCTTCCTTTTCGATAGCTGAAAAAAGTTAATCGTATCATGAAGCTACGTTTACCAGTTTCCTACGCAGATTTTAAAAACTAAACAGTAAGGTTCCGTTCATACGGTGTATTAGTAAAAAAACTTGAAAAAAAAACATTAACAATTCTATACTACAACTATTTTGCGCAAAATCAATCTAAGTCTACAACTGCAATACAAATCGCCAACAAAAAATAAACTCTGTCTTCTCAGATATTGTCAAAAAAGGCATATATTGCTTAAAACCACCAAAAGAGCGAAGCAAACAACAAACAAATAAACATGACTGCAAAGCACCGTATTAACAGAACGCCAAAAAAACAGTGATTTGCTGATTAAGACGTTTTTCAGTTTATTACTTTAATCTGACACCTTGTTCCCTTAAATCCCCCATCCCGTTTCCTTGAAAACTTCTTAATCAGTCCACTTTATAGTAGAGTGTAAAGTTTAATTTACAAGGATCATGGTAGTTTTTATCCCACAAATGTCTTCTAATTAACTTCCACGATGGAATGTGTTCCGGAGTTGGAGGAGGATCCAACTCACAGTCTCGCACAAACGGAATCAACACTTTCTGCGATTTTATGTGATTCAAACCATGAGGTTTGGCTTCATTTTCTAATTCCAACTGATTAATAGAAAACAAACAATACAAATAAATAAAAAATAATTCCATCCATTCCCCCTCAGATGACTAAGAAAACTACCTACCATATGACAATGGGCAATGGGCTCGTCAAAATTGAAGAAATCTGCAAAAGTAGCCATGTGAATTCTGCAGTTGTATTCGTCTTCCTTTGCAGTCTTTTCGAGTTCTGCAGTGCAATAAACGCTCGCTGGTGAATGTATTACTACGGGTTCGGATTTGCCTTTATCCCGTTTGCCCGTTTTTGTAGCTAGTTTAGCTCCTTCACCAGTTTCGGAATCGAACTTCAAATGAAAAACATCATGTTTACAAAATATAGAACAACCAGTACAACAAATAAGACTCACCTGATTAAACACTCATGCCTACCGTTCTTTTGATGGTTTTCCATTTGTATTTCGGAATGCACGAATTGAATTTGTTCCAAAGATCTTCATCAGCGATATTCCTTGAAAATATTTAACTTGTCACATTTATCACAAACCAAATAGATATTAATGGCGTTAAAAATATGTCAAAACTATCGATATTTTTGTGGTTACTGCAAAATTATTTCTTCTCCGATCCATCCTGTCAAGCATTGAATTGCAGTTATCGTCACAGGTTCCTCAAAATAATTAGATCTATAAGTGGTTTTTTATTAATTCATATTTTTATGTAATTTTCGTATTAAATTGTTTATAAATATAAACTTACTCTATGGCAAAAAGTTTCAGCAGCCCTTTTGAAAGAAGCATAGGCCACAATTCGTGGGAAAATGAACTCCAAGGTAACATTACTTGACCCTTGCTATCTAATGGTACGGTATCATCTATCACAACTTTTCTCCAAGAACCCTAACAAAATATATCAAAATATTACAAGTTTAATGTCAACCCTAACTTATGGAATTCGTGGAATTAATATGTTTAATACTTTGTCTAAACTCTTTGTGTTTGTGTCTTGTCTTTGTGTTAGTCTTTGTCTGAGTTTGGGTATACATCTTATATGTTTGTCTGAATTACAAAGATGGTTGAAAATCTTTGTTTATACTGTATATTTATGCTCATTCCAATACAGTGTTTGTTATTAATATTTGCACTGTATGAATACTCGATGTAGCTCAAATAATAACTACAAGCATAAACCCGTAATACTTAAAGTATGTCAGAATTCATTAATTACATTCACGAGTTTTTTATTTACTCTCACTAAATTGATACATCTAAACATAACCACTAGTGTAACAATAAATCATTTTCTCATTTATTTCATAATTCCCATTCACGACAAAGCTGGTGAAAACAAATATCCTATACATTTGCGAAGATGGGAGGGTGTACAGTGTACGAAGTTAAAGCGTTCTTAACAAACATTCTGGATGACTTACTGTATATAACCTCCACAGATTCACCACCAGTTTGATAAACTCGTACATTACACGTCGTTAAAAAAGTTGTAAAAAAAGTAAATAAGCAGCAAGTTTTAAAAACTGCAACGTTTCACTTTCAACTATAGCGGGTAGGTAGCTACAGCCGCCACAGTTAAACGAAAACTGTGTAATGCGAATATAAAGTAAATACACGTTTACAGCATAAAATTTCAGTTTGGTAAATACATTGATGAAACCACGCCAACAAAAACAACATTTACTACACTGTAAATTCTGTTGTAGCTTATGCAAAACCAGAACACGTAGCTTACTTTTAATATGTTATAAACTGCTTTCATAATTATTTTAAAGCTGCTTAGTTTTTATTATGCATGTAACTCCCTGGAGTGGGGCAGTATGTTGTTATTTTCATGTTTTTTCTCTCGTTGTTAAAAATGAAGTAAAACGTTCTAGGAAAGTTTCTCCCTGAAATTCCTAGTGTCACTTTTTAGACACGAAGTCTTCCACCATAAACAAGAGGTTCATAGCATGAATGCGAATATCTTCTTTACCTCAATTACATAATACCAAAAAGGTTGGGAAGTCAAATATTTATTACTTCCGAATTCTCATATTCATTAAACATAACCATGTCCCAAAATTCACATGGAACGAGAAACGGAGTGTGTTGAAGTATAAAGTCGTATCTCATTACACGGATAAAATAAGAAATGGATACATGGTAACTTACCAGCCAATGGAGTCTTACGATATATTTTCCATAGGAATTGTACATCGGTTGATGTGGTATACGACCTGCTTTACAGAGAGAGTACACGTTATGCCAAGGATGCCAAACAACGTTGTCTAGACACTGGTAGTTTGGTAAATCTGGGTCTATGGCGAAGGGTCTTTCCATTTTCAAGTACATTAGACCCATCAGTTGGTTAATGATAGACACCATGACCTGAAAATATATCATTATTTTGAGAAAAGAAATCAAATAAAAAATATTTATTTTTTGTATAGAACTATACAAACACAGACCCCGAAAGATTCTAAATGTCTATTACACGACACTAAATCTGGAAATGTTTCGATCTGAGGATCATAGACGGTCAACGTCTGAAAGCAACTATAGTTAATCAATGTGCAAATAAAACAAATACCGGTACATCAAAAAAATGCTTTTAAGCATACTCTTTATATACTAGCATATAGCGTCCGCCATATTGGTTTTTATTTAACAGCCTATAGGCAGTAACACTCGATACACTTAGACAAATCCATAGACATCTCATTCATCAAAATCCATCGAGTAGTTTTGTTTTATATGTAGAAACTCACAACTCACACACTCACAAATGAAGCTAATATAAAGAGTATAAAAATATCATTTAGATATAGCTAATAAAGTGCAATACAACCTTGTTCACTATCAAATCAGAAGGTCTTTTCCAACTGGAGACTTGAATATCGTGTGGCAATGGAATTTTGCCATGGGGATCATCAAAACCAACACTCTATACAAATTGTGAATGGGTTTAACTATGAGTATAAGCAGTTGATATGAACGGTTGATACCTACTGGAGAAACAAACGTTGCCTCTTTTTTCTTATCAGCAGATTTTCCTCCCAAGTCCTGTTCCAAAAAAAAATCAACTGTTCATACTGTACACTATGCTGTACACTTACATCACCACACAATCATAAAAATTTATTATTCGTTTTTGTTGTTTCATTTTATACTGGTGTTATGATTATGTTTATATTTAAATTTATATTTAATTAAAGTAATAAAAAAGTGTTTTTGGAGAGACTAATAAAATGTGATCTTAAATATACGAATTTTGAAATCGTGGTAACGAAACTCGTAAATACATTCGGAAATGTGGAGCATTCACTGTTTTTTTGGTTGTTAATAATAATAACACATGTAAACTTGTTTTCTAACGAATTTTTATCTTTAGTGTGGCTTATGACAAAAGTTTAAATCTAGTTAGCTTTTACTAAATTGATTTATTCACCCATTTCTCAGCACTGATTTCGGCATCGTTCCATTCGGACCATAGGGGTCGTTCAGCAAATTTTTCCAATCTCCTAGTATAAAATAATTTATTTATAATATATTTTCAATCGTTTTAAATGTTTTTAAAAGTACATACAAATTAAATACTTTCAATCGGAGCAGACTACAGGAATATAACTGCGCGAGCATTATATATAAAAATATAATTTTATGTTATACAGTATATTGATAATTAAAGTTTCAATGTATATGGTTAATACCATTTGTATCATTTTTTCTTTTAACTAATTAACAGCTTGTGGCGCTTGGGTGTAGGTTGCAGTTTGTATTAAATAAACAAATTTTATGATTATGGCATAACCATAAAATTGGTTTTTGTTAATTTATCATTGAAAAATTACTAAGTGTTGTATTCTTTAACTAACCAAAACTAGTATTCATACTTAACGAACTACAGATAGTTAAAAACAACAACCATTAGCGTCATACGCTGTTTTTCCGTTAATAAATGGAATTACAGCGATATGATAATTTTAGTTACTGTATATTAAGGCTTAGTTAGCTGTATTTTCATGCAAATGCAATTTCTATTTTGCTATCTTCAAAATTCAGAAATTAAACTGAATAAGATACTCCACATTAAAAAAAAAATCTCAAAATTGAAATTTGGCGATTACTTGTCAATGGACTCCATCGATGAAAATGTACGTGAAATGTAAATTTACATTCTGTCGTTAAAAGAATACTTCATTATTTTAGTAGACGATTTGGCAGTCACCTACTGTGTTCTATTCTACAGCACAAGATTATAAGACATTCATTCCTGGTGCTAATAAAACAAAGAATGAAAAGCAATAGTTAAAATTGGCGATTTAGAACTGCACTATTTTGAAATCTGAGCATCCAACAACTGATTGTTAAAAATGAGTTAAAATATAATTTTACCAATATTTTATAAAAAAAATTAGATTCTCAGTTTTCATTGTTGATAGTAAGCCAGAAAGTGAATATAAAGTTCTCATTGGCATAATCTGTTTCACAATCAAAAGATGACAAAAAAAATTTCAAAGCGTACATTCATGGCATGTTAAATAAAAATAAAATATAAATTTGACAAAGAATTTCAAACACTGTTTTAACAAACTACATTAGACAGATAGAGGCAGTTGCACTACAAAACTGATGGACAACCATGTACAAAATATTTGTTTTATTGTTTTATTGAGGGTTATTGATGCTCACGTATTGAATCTTAAGCATTCATTTGCCACAAGAAACGCATACTATTACCATTAATAATTCATTAGCCACAAGAAACCTATTTACAGTACACTGAACACTACCAAACTACTTTCAAATATATCATTTGATTAGTAAGATAGACATGTTCTAGTGAATCTAGTTTTCGATATTCTTTAGCATAACTGAAATTTCAGATGAATTTGAAATTTGTTGTGTAAATAGTACTTTTCAAGCTGAGTTTGATGACATAAATCTTAAGTGTCGGAAATAACCGGAAGTACAAAAGTTGATTTTGAAAATCAATCAAAGCATACGAAAACACCATATCATTTTGCAGTTTCTATTGTATTGTATAATAACAGAACTGTTAGGGATTGATAAAACCAGAAGAGCAGCCAACAGAAAGCCAATCTCTAATAATAAGACTAGTGCGCTCCTCCTCACCAGCTATGGAAGCGCCACCGTGGTGAAAGAAATACTCTAATTGTAAACGAATATTGTGTAAATTTAAACAACTAAAACGAACGTTGCTAAGCAACATGAATTACATTAATGAATTGCGTAATAAAAACAAAAAAAACAAGTTTCCCCGTCATATTTGACAGGTTATTTACTAGAAGAATATAATATACACTTGTGGTTAGCCCATGCTATAATGGTTAGTCCGAGGGCTTTTATATGACCACATTGCTCATTAATCGATTAGCTCAGACCATGGTAATACTACATACAGTACATATATGTATATAGTATTACCATGCTCAGACCGAATCCGAAAATTAATTCACAACATCCAATTATGTTGATGAAAACCGAAAAATCGGATGTTTTGAACACGTGTTAGGAAGATTCGAATCTGCAATCGGATTTTTATGAAAGAATATTTGAAACAACCAATCAGAAATTGAAGGATTCGATCCACCAATCAGGATTCGAAAGCTAATCGAAGGCAGATGTAAACATTTTCACCGCCATGTTAATTTAATCAAATCGCCCTCTATTATTCAACATGTTTAAAAACATGGTGTTGATATAATTGTCATTTACATATCCTTTAAATAAAACGTCAAGCAACTTTTTGTTTGTGCAGAAGGTTTGTGTTTGCGGTTTCAGGAATGTCAGCTTTTTCTCCTTCCCCTTTGTCAGATGTGGTGTTTAGGAAAAAAAAAGTTTCGATCAATTACACTGCCCTGGAGCAGTGTGGAAAGAAAGCAGGCTGAAAAGAAGACAGCTTCACAGTCAACTAACTCACAGCCAAGCAATATGAGTTAAATTAATCAAATTAATTAATTAAAATAAATCACTGTAACAAATGTTGCGAAGCAACATGAGTTAAATACAGTAAATACCTGTAACGAATGTTACTCCTTAAATCAAATTAGCTAATTAGCCAATTTTAGCCTGTTGTACGACTAATTCGTACGAGGAATTCAGCTCGATTACACTATCACGATAACAGAGAGTTCTGCATATGCAACCAACGTTCGGTATTCTCTTGAAATTCTTTTTGAACCACCGGACAGGGAGACTTCTTAAACTGCAATAACATTTAGACGACGCTTTGAAACGATTGTAAAATGTTGTAAATTTCCAGTCTGATGAAGACATAGAAAGTATGCAAAGATAAGAGAATGAATAGGTGACAAGGTGAAGAGAGTATGTTAGAAGCTAATGGGGTCAGCTTTGAGTTTATTATATGTCACATGGAATTATTACGAAATAAAGCTCCTATATCTGATTAATATAAAATTGGCAATAAAGCAAACGTCACAACTGTTTTATGAATGAGTGTAGTTTGAAAAAGCGTTATGGTGGATGAATACCAACAACGGTCTCCGATGAATACTGCATTAGCTAGCTAGCTAGCGCAACATAATTTTCTTACTTATGATTTGCAATACTTCACTATTATTCAACAATACCACCACCATCGTTGGGTTTAGTTTCAACAATACTCTGATTTAACAAAGACGCTCGATATAGCCAAAGATATAGCTATGTAGATGTCGATTTTAAACGTCCACGTCCACACCAGAAGGGATGCTCGTAAATCCATGAGATTTGAAGACGTTGCATTATCACGTAGACCATGAAGGTTGTCCAAATTTCAACTCTCTGCGATGAGTGAAACCTAACAAAAGTTGAAATGACTTAGGCCTACACCAAGAAGGGACACACTGACATCCTTGAAAGTTTGGTACATTGCGTTTTCATGCAAACCCCGATGTTTCTACAAATTTCACCTTTCGATGTGTGGAACAACGACTCAGTCGGGACATTCTTTAAATTTTGATACATTGCGTTGTCACGATGATGATCCGTGAGGATTCCCCAAATTTTAAATTGTTCCAATTTCCCTAGGGCGGTCGGTGCCCCCGTTAAACCCCAAGTACCTACCTCCCTAGGGCGATTGGAACCTACCAAAAATGTGGCTGAACGATGTTGATGCTAAAGTTAAATGAAGGTAGGTGAAAAAATGCAACATAAAATTTAAGCATTGCTCTTCTGCAACAATGTATAAAAATTTCACAAATTTGAGAAAAATGCATCTTAACAAAAAACAACAACAAAACAAAAAACATGCAAGCCCATTCAAAGGGGATATCTAATTAAATGTAAGTATTGCTGATAATTGTTGTTGTTCTCATCATCTCAGCAATAACAATGTTACTTTTGCTAATCTACGTAACCTTTTGAGTTCAGGCACAACCAGCAACAAAAATAATATAGTTTCCAAAGAAGTTAAGGTACAGAATACAAGCTTATACCTGGATAATTTACAGCATATTTCACAACAAATTTTATTCAAATTTGTCTCATGTTTTTGTTTATCTCTCAATTCAGATCACTGATTTCAAGTATGTCATACTTCATTAAATTCTTTTTGAATAAAGTTTTCAATGCAACAGTGGCGTCACTAGGAACGGTGTCACCCAGTGGGGTACGGAGACGGTATCTCATGGTGTCATCCCCATCCCCATGTCAACCTTGATCAATGGCTATAAGCACATTATTGAAAGTATCATGTATGCTCATAGATGGTTCAAAAAGCACAGATACATGTATGCTCATAGATGGTTCAAAAAGCACAGGTAACATCCCTTAGTAACACCTGATAGTTTTGCTAGAATGTAACTTATTGAAGTAATTGATGAATAATAGAGTATTAGGGGAACCCGCTCGCTTCGCTCGCTATTGAATTTGTTATTATTAGTGTTAGTGATATATTAGTTATAATTTTCAGATATACGTTTTGTTATAAATTTCACTATAATTTTCAGTTCGAAAGTTTTTGTATACCAAATTGTTTGGTATACAAAAAATTTTGCATACCAAACAATGATAAGTAATGCAAACTACAAATTTTTAATTTTGAAGCAAATATATTTTTATAAAAAAATCCAGCAAAAAGTATGTTTGCAAATATTTGATTTTATTTTTGCATATGTATTTTATTTTCACATGTAAATTTACACGTGTTG
>JAQIWH010007754.1:0-11030 GCA_034695005.1 Cryptops parisi | reverse complement strand
ACTGCCTCTTCTCTGCATAGCACAGAAGCCTTCTCTGTGCATAGCATAGAGGAGGCAGTGCTTCAATGTACCCAACAGACGTCACGACTTTGGCCACGCCTCATGCGGACGGTTTCACTATCTAACCTTAATACACTTTGGTTATTACTACGCTTTACTGCAGTCCAGCCGTTGTATTGAAAAGTGCTACGCGGTATTGAGACTCACGAGGAATGGTTTATTGTTGCTCCTGAAATAGCTATAACTGTAAATCCCGTGGACCCAAAAAAATGTTCATAGTGATTTTCACTTTTGTTTCAGTCATATTTAAATGTTTCACAAGTGTTTCACATTTTATCTCTACTTATCCAAATTTACATATTACCAAACCGTGAGTCCGTCATATTCTTCTGCATTAAAACGTTCCAGTTGAACAATGGTAAAGCTGGAACCATAATACCGAACGTTTTAATTATATCAAATGGTCCTAGGTTTGGATTAGAAAAAGACTATACTAATTCTAAGCACTACTTTTGAGTAATAATGAAATTAAATATCTCAAACATAACATTAATGAGGGGTTTGAGATTTTGTTTTGTTGCAATTTTTCAATTTCTTCAGCCTGAAATTTTTATTCCGTTATTGTTAATCAGCACTCAATTTTTTAAAATATTTAAGCCATATATTTTTAACTAGTAAAAAAAATCACTGGATAAAAGTTAATTTATTCTCCAAATGGTGCACGCCCACACTTAAGATCGCTACTGTTACTTTGTCAAATTCGTTTACCATTGTCCAAACATTGAAACATGATGTTCAACTTTCACGTGAAGAAAAATAGAAGAACTTTGATATCGACCAAACCACTCGCATGACCTTCAACGTCATTTTCCAGTGTTTCGATAAACGTCACACAATGATTCGACACTATAACAATATCAATCTCAAAACACACAAACTAGACATTCAAAAAATCTAATAACATGTGTGTTTCTTAATATAGTAAATCAAAATCTACACAAGCTGTTTGTCAAACACTCACAAAAAAACAACAACAAACTAACCATCTGATAAATCACTGTTTGTATACAATTCGATTACCAACGGTGGTCACAGTGGGGTTATGTAATAATGAAAAAAAAATAGACGTCCTTGAAAAACAAAAACAAAAGAAAAAATAAAATAAGAACCCTGACTGCCAAAACAACAAAAAAGGCCGTTTGATGAATATTGAATTTCCTCCGCGCGCGCGATTATGGGTTTTGGCCGTCAAAAGCATCCCACCCTTTCAGAGTTAAACTAATTACCCATGAGTGGCACATCGCTGATGAAACTAGGGACGAGCCAAACATAGAAAGTGCTAAAGCAAAGAGATGGAAGCAGAGACTAGAGCAGAGACTAGAACGAGAGAGAGAGAGGAAGTAATCGTCGCTGCAGGTGATTCTGGGAGACAACAATTTGTCTACCGAAACAGAATCAGCCTCGGGTTTGGCGAATTTCCAACTAAATCTCCTGTGTCAGTTCGATTCGAAGGTGACCACGAAATCATTGTCGTTGCTAGTACTACTTTCCAGTATTGTAAGAATGGAAAAGAAGCAAACGATGCACTTGCCTCGAGAACAACACAAGAACAAAAAAAAAAAAAAACAGACAAGAAGGATGACGACGAATAAATAAAAGAAACAAGAAAAAAACACTTTTTTTTGTCTTACCAATTTCTTCCTTTTTTTATATATATATTTCTAGTAACTGTAAAATGGAATGAAATATGGCTGTTTTCTTTTCACATTTTTGAAAGAAAAAAATTGATTCTATGAATAGGAATTTAGATTTTTACAATTTTTAAAGAAAAACAAACGCAGATAAGAGAAAAAGAAGATTTTTGCAATCTGTTCCAAGAAAACTAAAATTAAAAAATGTCGAATTAACTATTTCATCGATTTAAAACGTGTTTTCGGCTTGATTACCAAACTTTAGGTTGATCAATGGATCACAAACGCTGAAATCGTGAAGAAACAAAAGATTCCATTCAATTAAAATAGGAAAATTTGTCACAGTCGACTAATGACGGTCATTTATTAAGCACTTCCTTAAAGTCGTGTCGAGTCATTTGTTAATGTCACGCGAATGACAAAAACCTTCGGTTAACATTTGTTCCAAGGATATGTTTTTTAAACTTTTCTAAAACTACCGATCATTCATCAAAACTACTATTAAAGTCGCGACTGAACTTCTATGCAAATAGAGTGTTTTACTTTATTCTGTACTTTTTTAATCAACTTCATTAATTATAAATAAAACTAAATAAACAATTATTTTTTATCTCGACACAGAAGATCCTCGATTGATGCGAGGCTTAAGTTATCTGCAAACCTCGCATAAATAAAAAAAAATATATCGCATAATATTGAAATTCTCATGAAAGTGACGAATTTTATCATAATACCTGCGCACCACAGCACAAAATCGCATCATAGCCAGTTTTCTCGCCTATCACAAGCATATGAAACGTCTCACGTCGTATATTAGTAAAATCATACATGGAAATTCGCATTAACAAGAAACTACATGTATTTCTAAAGGCAAATTCCTTTGTTACATCGAATACGACAACAATAAATAGCAATAATCGCTACGCCCATCAAATGACATAAATGTCAACGTTAGTGATACAACAGTCATTTGAAGTGTTTCGAATTTGAGAATCTTCGTGTACGCGCCATCTACAAGAGCTGACGGTCGTTGAAACAACGTGTCAAAGATTCTATTAACCTAGTAAAGTCGCTAATAATTTTGGCGCAATCACAGAGGTTTCCAATTCCATTTAGCCGAGTGGTGGTAATATCGGGGGGAACATTGACGTTGCACGTACTTTGCGAATGAGAAACGACCCCATTTGGGGAAAACCGAATCACGTCGTATTCGGGAATTTTCATCATTAGCGCCAAAAGATTCCAGATTAATGTAGCTTTTAAGATGGCGACATTACACCCCCGTTTACTACCCCTTCCCTTTAACAACTTACTTTCCTTTCAATTAAAAATCCTTTTTTTTTGCGTCGCGCTTTTGTTGTTCACTTTAAAACATGCAGGTTTGTTTTCTTTTTTAATTTTTGTTTTAAATTTATAAATTTTGAAAATAACGACGTGTGTGTGTGTGTGTGTGTGTGTGTGTGTGTGTGTGTGTGTATTTATATAAAGATAACCAAAAATCACACAATGTTTATAAAACGATAAAACTTGAAATGTTAAACGCACCGAGTTTAAAGTGAATATCTCTTCACCTTAGAGATGGGGGCGCGGGAGTTTATAAAGGTTGCCTAGCCTTTGGTATAAAGTGAGTGATGAGGTGTCAATAAGAAAGTCTAAGAAATGAAAAGGCTACAACACTTGAGGGGATAAATTGACTGCTGCCATAGCAGCCATGTCACTGAGAGCACCAAGCAACCTCAATGTGAATGATGCTGATTACAGGTGACAGGTGATGTCCCACCTCCATTTCCCGTACCCCCCTCCCCACCTCGTTTCCTCTCTTGCTGAGAGAGGCCAATTGGTGGATTGGCGATGAGCCACCCTCAATACCCTCTTTAGAAGCAGTTTTTTATAGAAAAACACCCACTATCGATAACCTCGTCTGACGTCAATTTCGACGCTTAGAGCCATTTTAAGAGAACAATAACCATCATAAAATCCAAAATTGTATCCGTCATTGGTTACCCAGCACAACAAAAATGTTACATCGGTGATCGATTTTTTTTTATTATTCTGTTCTAGAATGCGGCCTCAAATGGCTGTAATTTCTTTATTAAAGTGACAAAATAGTTCTTATAAAAATTAAAAAACGTGTCGTAGAATGGCGAGATTACAAATAAACTGCACTTATTTAACTTAAAGTTTTTGGTCCATGAAAGAGTCTTAAAGTTGCGAGGAATAAATGAAACACTGTTCTAACATTCAGGTCCCACTTTCTAAACAAGCTACTGGCGTAATGAAAATAGTGTTTATCTTTACCGT
This sequence comes from Cryptops parisi, assembly GCA_034695005.1. Lineage (NCBI taxonomy): Eukaryota > Metazoa > Arthropoda > Chilopoda > Scolopendromorpha > Cryptopidae > Cryptops > Cryptops parisi. The sequence goes on along the minus strand of JAQIWH010007754.1, from coordinate 7,038 downwards.
AAAAGGTGTTCAAGAAGCTACTCAATAGCTTGTAAACGTGCGTTTCGCATCGCACTGAAAGCCAGCACGTTTTCAACAAAACTCTTCAACACAAAGTTTTGGAGCAATTAGCTTGTAACCGTGTGTTTCACACTGAGAGCAGCACGTTTTAATTGCACGTGCACATAAAATGAACATTGTTGAAACGTATCTATCAACACGTAATGCTCACCATTACGATAGCCTAATTTTACCTATATAATGCATCATCAAGCGCGCGAATAATGCATAATCGTGCGCGTGTCCATGATCAACACTAGTTTAACACGAAGAAGAGTATAAACCAACTAAGCAGCACGTGGTTCTGCCATTGTTTAAAAACATTTCTCAACACGTAATCCTAACATGTTATCATTGTTTAAATTCAAAGCATGTAACAGATACAGTGACAGACCCTCAGAGACCGAGATTGTTACTAGAACTTCAGCAAGTGTACAGTTCAATAATCAACGTAACCCAACGTAAGTTCTATAACCACTCCAATCATCATTTCGAAACACATTTTCAATATACAAAAAAAACCTGTTTATAAACAAAGGTGTAATTCAGAAAAGCGAAATTCGACACCCCTGAGAGTGGGTTACTATTTCTAGGAAGTTAGTTCCACAGATAAGCCAACTTTTATCAGGAGTGCTTTAAGAATCGCACTTTGTGTCTATGCAAGTAAAGAGGAGGCGATTGGAATGAAAGCGGTGTGTATTTGGAGTGAACGAAGAACGCGCATCAGATAAGAGCGAAATGAAGTGTACCGCGTTTGTGGAGGGCCAAAGGGGTTAGACGTGGGCGTAGAAAAGGCGCCTTGAAACGCCATTTCCAGCGAGCTGTCACCCGAAATAAAATCACGCCAAGTGCTTCCTTAACGGAGATGAGATGATGAATTTTGCCCGGAACTTTCAGCTCAAGATTATGGCATTCATTACATCACTCGACTAATTTGCATTTTCACAAGAATGACGAAAATTCCAAAACTAGACTGATACACCAACTTGGATTATCACAAACGTCTTTTGCTTTTTCAGATCCGTTAATAGCAGCATTGTGTTGTTTTCGCGTTATTTTGCAAAGAAACACTACACGCGTTATGGAAACAAACCATTCGTACTATAAAGATAAAGATACAGGAAAGTCAACGACAAAGAAGTTTCTATATCCACCACTTGGTGGGAAAAGCCACGTACAAAGGGCCCATAGTGCCAGTAGGAAAGATTGCACAAATTACATTAATGCAACTCACCCATAGTTTGGAACAACCGAGTTAGTGTTGTCTCGGTGCCTGTTGGCCAAAGATGAATGTCATGCATGTTGCGACCATGTTTCATACGTTCATGTCGTCTGCCAAAGCGTCGACCTTGATTAAATCTGCCAAAGAAAAATGGGCTCAACTTAAACTATGAAAATAGAAAACATTTACTACTAACATATGGAACAAACAATTCCAAAAATAATAACACAAAAACGTAAAAGCAATATATAAAAAAAGTATACCAACTATCAGATGAGAGTGAAAACCTTGTGTTTAAGATAAGAAAAGAGAATTCAATTTTTGGAAGAAAACGTTGTCTATGTAGAGTATTCACTCGAGGCGCAGTTTCATGTTCACTCGGTCGAAAATGTAAATAGAAAAGTGAGGCATCTGTTTCATATAACCCCCTCGACCATTGTGCTGTCAGACTAAGCTGATAAATAAACACTCAGTATAAATACAGAACACGATAGGAGTTACTACTGGGCTTTAACTATCTTCAAGAATTTATCACTGTTGGTTATTTTAAGACCTCTCTCCACCAATACAATGTTATTAGCCATGCTATTATAGTAGAACTTCTAAACCAAAATATTCAGAATAAATTAATACAAAAGTTTACTTCCACGAACAATAAAATTAAAATAACATGAACTATTTTTTTAAAAAAACACAAAAAAAACTGAAATAAGCTTAACAAAGTTTGGAGTTAAATTTGTTTAATTTTTATTTATGTAATACGCTACTTAAACGACAGTAAAAAAAGTCAATAATGAAAACGTTAATATTTAGCTATATATTTATTTTTCTATTGTTACTTGACATATTAAGGCCAGTGTCATAAAGGTTTGTGTCATAATGGTAAGCGTTAATTTCGGTGCGAAACCAAATTTTGAAGCAAACGCCCAGTAAAATTTCTGTTTTACAGTTTTACATTAAAAATTTTAAATTCATGAATTTAATTTTTGAGAAAAGTTAGAAATTCCAGTTTTAACGTACGTTACACAACATTCTCTGCTTTACTTTCCACGCTTCACGAACATACATAGCCTCACAATCAATAAATATACCATTCTGCTACATCCACGACTACGTATTTAACAAACCATGACATGTATCAATATGCATACACAAATATTTTTAAATACAGCTTCACGGGATAATTACAAAAATATATAGCAAGATAACTATACCAGTGAGTTGAGCTTCTTGGTGGATGGTTGAGTTGAAAAGAAAATGTGCGAGATTTTCCAACTATCGACTAAGTAGTAACCTGAACCAAATAAAGGTCTGGCAAACAAGTGTATGTATCAGCTAACAAGAGCTGGGTCCGCAAAGCTTATCTACGACATAATATCAACTGGAAGAAGAAGAAGAAGAAGAAGAAGCAATGAAAAGAGCTCTCCTCTACTTTTCACTCTTTCGTTCTCTCTTCGGTCACCAGAATCCCATCTGGACTGGCAACAACATGCAAGCTGCATTTGCAACAACACCAGCCACCCACGTAAGAATGTATCAATATACCCACTCGTCTGGGTTTAAAACCCCACACCAACCCTAATCTAAAGTAGCTTGAAACCTACCCGCATTTTAAATTTACAAAGAAAACCTCACACAAAACAGGACTAAACAGAAATAGATTCTTATCCTGGATACGTGAATAACGTAGCCTATCCAAAAACGGTGACGTATTTAACACGATTTACCATTCGTTATCAACGCTATCAATTTTATGTGATTGAAAATTAAATTAAAGTTATACTTTTAGCATAGATGTCATTATTATTACACTAGTACATAGCCCGTCAAAAACGACGGAAAAGTTTTATTTTGTTTGCATTTAAATCATGTTGCTTCGCAACATTCGTCACAGTTATTATTCATTATTATTCGTTACAATTATTATTCGCAATATTCGTTACAGTTAGAGTATTTATTTCAGCATTTTCACACACGGTAGCGCTGGTGAGGAGGCACGCGCTAGTAAAAAAAAGCCTTCCTCTGTTCTGAAAGTTTCTATAGAATGCTCAGGTGCAAAAAAGAAAGAACCACGTGATGTTTCTTGTCCAATGGCTATAACTGGTGAGGAGTAGTAGTAGTAAGAAAATTTTTTATTTTATTAGATAGGATAACTGATATTAGAAAATTATGATATTTTGTGAAAAAAGTTTAAAATTGAAGCGAAGTGATAATGAAACAAGTAGGCTTAGATTAAACATGCTTTATCTATGAATACGCTTTGTACGCTATGTAGTTTTCACGTATATAGTGTTCACTCAAATTTACATTAATGCGATCTTTGAGTAATGTGATATTCGATTTATGCGAGTTTTGAGTGGCACAATTATTTATTTCTTCAATTTTCGATTCGATTTATGTGATTTTGTTACATTAAACTTATGCAGTTTTCGATTTATGCGGTTCTCACTTTATGCGATTTTTGGTCCATTGGACCAAATTTTATACTATCCGTTTTACTAACCCCATTTCCGTATACTATCATAAACCGCTGTTGATGGTAGTATACGTTCAATTCCCAGCTCACTCGCTCACAAAATCATTTGCAAATGAAGCTAATATAAAGCGTATAATAAGAAATTTCACTGATAAGAAGTTTTAACGTTTTTTAGACATCTACTGAACTATTAATAAAACATTATTTTTGTATACTTCGTACTGAAATTTCGTGTAGTAAAGATATTTCTGTGTTATGAAATTTTGTAAAAGGTTTGAAATGATATTATTTAAAATGATATTATTGTTTCAAACAGAAGCCAAAAAATCACTCGTAACCAACTTACGTCTCTATTTTGAATTGATAAGCAATTTATTATATAAAATTAATGTAGTATCTAAACTCGTTTCATGTAGTTTGAGTGTTTTATATATCCAAGTTTTATTCAGTTTTTTTTTAAATCTTCAAGTCACGTAATTGTTTGATATCGCATCGTTTACGTACTAAATAAAAACGAAATTGTTTTTGTTTCAAAATTCTAAAGCCATCATCAATATACGACATTTCTACGATGTTCTCAATTCCCCAAGCACAAAATAGACTAAGAAAAAAATAGAGCGGATAATTTTCCCAATTAAACGTTCAGCGACCCTGTACTTATAACACAAATTGAACAAAACATTTCAAAACTTCACAACAGAAAAAAACAAAACCCAACGTATTAAATCAGTTAACAACAACATGCTTTTAAGTCATTATCACTTTGTCAACCTTGTTTAATTCCAATGGACGAACGCCTCTCATTCATTTTGTCATTTGTAAAAGTCATTACAAAGCATCCCAATTCGATTTTTAAAACCATGTCGGAACAAGTTCATTTTCCTCCATCATTACTGAGAAAGGAAGCGAATAAAATAAAAATAGAGTGAAAAAAAGAAGAAGATAATATGTCGGTGGTCCACCCACTATCATCTTATGCCTATGTCTTGGGCGTTTTGCCAATGAAATCAGATTCTTGGCGGCCATCTAGTGAAATGAGTTCGTGACCAGTTAGAACCTGAAAGAACATTAGACCGACCTCTTCATTCATTATCGTCTCATAGAATATGCCAAACGCGCCTCTTAGCATGATGAAAATGCTTTAACGTTCACGAGGAGGATTTCCTAATATCACTACCGCCAGCACCTACCTACCAGTTGTCTTCTTCGACCAAGTCACCATTAATGCAAAAAAATAAAATTAAAAAAAATGAAAGTTCAACCCCTACCCCTTGACAATTTTTTAGGTCTTCCTCAGGATCATTACCGAAGAAGGTGAATATTATTATAATTAATCGATTTCTGAGAATATATCATAATTCATATATTCTCACAACTTGATCGATAACTAAGATGAAAAATTTATATACGTAGGTTTAAACTGCGTTGGTAATTCAAATTCGACTCGTCTGTCGCGTCTTCCGACTAAATGCTTAAAATTTGAATTGGACATAAGTCATGTTCGACCACCTCGTACGATAAGACGTTATTTATTCAATATGTTCAATTGCAGACGTACACGAAGTTCACTATATAACGTCAATTTTAATGAAAAATTTAAAAACATTAAAGCATATAGAATCATATAATGTACAGTACTTTATATCCACTTACGATCACACACCACCAAAGTTCAGAATTTTAGTCAAACCGAACAATCTAGTATGTAAATACACCAATAAAATTTTTCCACGTTGAATGTTATCAAATCGATGTTGTATGCGTATGGTATACTTTACATACGGCGCGTGGTGCCTACGATAGTAATACTTCATTGCCAAATCAATCACCGATTATCATCAATTATTAATCCAGAATTATAATTTTATGTATAAACACTAATGTCAATTTCCTGTTTATTCAATCTCTAGGTGTACTATTACAACATAATCACGAGATTAATGACGTTAAAAGACGATTTTTAGCATAAATATTTTTTTAATTACATACAGTAGTTTCAAAATGTGTTAAGGTGACACATACAATGCTTCGTGTAGTAATTCGAGCAATTTCCGTCATTGTTGACGGGCATATAGCTAGTTAATCTCATGTTTGTTTGTCAAGTTTATTTGTCAATGTCATGTTTTATTTTATGTAAGTAGTGTTAAATTTTTTCATCGTTGTTGTATTGTTTTTATTTTATCGCCATTTGTTCCTATGGAACGTATTACAGAATAAAAATAAAAATAATAATAATACCATGTATTGTATTAGACCCTTGGGCTGCAAATTATTTTTAAAATAAAAATAAAATAAAATAGTAATACAGTACTATACATTTTTTTGGGAAGACAATATGCTAAAGAAAACTTGACCGTAACATAAATTCATGTTTTTCGTTCCTGCTTAATGTCAATCCAATTGCATAGATTTTATGCCATAGAATCATCACGACCAGCCCCTAAAAATTATAAATAATAAAAAAGTTCGTTAACCACCAGACTAACAAATCATTAATTAAAAAAACTAGTCTTTCGTGAACCGAATTCATAATTATACAAAGTTCATCATCGAAAGGGTTAATTACTAACCTCATTGTCTCACCTAGCGGACCAAGAATAAAAAATGAACAAAAATTAAAAATCTTTTTAATCATTCACGTAACGCAACTTTTCATTTTTTCTCCTCTTTAACAAAAGTTCATTTAATTGAATTAAACCTCATCCTTTTCTCATTGAATAATAGGAACATTTAAAGAAGAAAAAAACGAGATTAATTTTACGAAGAAAAATCCTTTTTCAAGTTATATGACACCAGCTTCAGACGCACACAAAAAAAAATCTTGTTTAACGACAAAACATTCAGGTATAAACACAAATACAAAAATAAAAGAAAAGGGGTTGAATGCTAAACCCCCATTTCTCCCAATACGGTTTAAGTTTATTCCTAATGTGCAGGTTTTATTTTATTTCTTTCATTCTTTCGTTTTCGCCTTTTATTTCGACGGTGTCATTCGTCCTAAGCTCGTTTTTATCGCAGGGTCGTTATCTCTACCTTTCCCCAAACCTCACCAATTTTTTTCTCTTTCTCTCTCGTTTTCTTTCTCACTTTTTCTTCATCTCATTCTCTATCCCTTCACCGGCGGCGTAAAGAAACTTTCTACTTAGTGGCTGCAAGCATCACGATTCGGTTGCTGCGGAATCATTATCAATCCGCCTCTTAGGTATCAAGTGAGGATTGTTTTCTTCACCGGAAGAAGAAGAAGAAGAAGAAGAAGAAGAAGAAGAAGAAGAAGAAGAGAAGTTTGAGAGAAAAGAATGAA
>JAQIWH010007753.1:0-11035 GCA_034695005.1 Cryptops parisi | reverse complement strand
TAGGTATAATCTTCACAAATTGAGTGATCATTTAATACAGTGCATAACAATTATTTGATAATAACCAAAACTAGTTACACACAATAATGTTGGAAGTACTGTACTTCGCTAACTAATTTACTATATTCATTCTTGGTGAGCATTTGCACAACATGTCATTAAAATTTTTTACATTGTGTTGCATGTATGAATTTTGTTTATTCACTTGCACAGAACTTGTGTATTTATTAAGATGCATCTTTACAAAAAAACCTTTGCTCTAAGTCAAAAACGATTGCTGAAAAATAAAACTCCAAGCTTTTGTTTAATATTAATATGCCAACAACAAAATTATTTCACATGCAATTCTTTTTAGGATAACAAAAGACAATTTCTTTTCATAAAAAAATACATAATAACTAATCGCTAAGCAGCCAATGAACGAAATCCAAATAACAATTTAAAACTTTTTAGATTAGATATTTCATGATGGTTCATCTCTAAAAATAATAGTCTTTGAATGTTTGTAGTAGTAACAGTGGCATCATTAGGGGTATCCGCACTGGGTGACCTTATCAGAGGGGGTGACACTCAAATGACCGTCTATAAAATGCACTACAAAGCTGTCTTATACAGGAAAGCTATATTGTTTACTTTAGAAACTAAATTAACTTGGTAAATTGGTGATTAAATCACGTGATACAATTACATGGACTCTATATTCCTCAATAGCCTTTCTAGTAACATTTTATCAGAAATATCTGGTGTCACCAAAAGGATGTTACACGTGTCGAACCTTCTAATATACGAGGTGTGATGATTTAATTCCTGGAATGCATTTGTGCAAAAAAAAAATGTACACATCGGTGCACTGATGTTTACTTTCACCTTCAAAATATATCTCGTGTGTAGTTATATACCAAGTTTGACATCGTTAGCACTGCTTTCTGCCATTGCTTTTTCTGAAGTACCCTTGAATTGGTTAGTCACGTTATGTCGGATACCAGAAATTTCTGAAATTCTTAGTCATTCCATGGCAGTTTTAATTTTTGAGAAACAACAAAAATCACAAGGAAGCTAAATCAGGTAAAGAGAGGGAAAGAACCAATTTGGTGATTGATTTCTTAGCCAAAACGTTCTGAAAACTTTGCGCATCATAGCTTTCAAAATGCAATGGTCTAAATTTTCATCATCACTCACTTTTTTTGCACGAAATCTATCACACACATTCGTACTGTTTTCGCAACTGCTCACTCACTGGTGGCTTTTTTGGCTTATACATTTAGCATGTACCAGTGTCCAAACACACACAGGCATGTGATTTTGCACACGTTGTTTTACTGGCGATACTATGCAGCCATTCTGTGAATTAAATTGTAGCACCTACATACGTACATGCACGTTAACACACGATGCTTCAAATAACGTTTGTATAATCGCTGTTCACGGGCTGATATCACAAATTACCTGGGTGACACCAACCCTAGTGATGCCACTGTATAGTGATCCGAGACAATCTCTATAACAAATTTCTATATAATATAAAAAGAGTTCAGTAACAAAGTAAAAGTTTTGTAATACTGTTTACTGGTTTTTCTCCAACTAACCGCAACTGAAACAAAACATAGGACCAGCTCACCTCAACTGAGGTAGAAAATCCTCCAGAATCTTCAGTGGCAGTGACAATAAGCGAATAAACGTGTGGTTGGCGAGGATCTTCGTAATCCAGCTCCTTGGCCAGCTTAACGATGCCAGTGGACGGACCAATGTTGAAAGTTCCAGCACCCATTCCTTGGGCTTTGAGCGTATACCGAATCTCTCTCTGAGCAAAAGATTTGGCTTTCACCGCAATGATACTGAAACAAAATTCAGACGATTGTAACAGACATTACAATCTCAAATAAACAACATTTAAACCTACACAACAGAATATGTGATTCAGAAACAATGATTTGACAACATGTTCGTTTTTTTGGTAAGGTTAAGACAACGTGTTGACGCTACTTGAAGATTTAGAAAATCCATTAATTCAAAAACGGTTGTGAAAAATCTTACTCTGAATCCTTTTTCTTATTTTCAGGAATAGTAGCGTCGTAGGATTCCATGTAAAACTGAGGTGGTCTCTGACCACCCATGATGGACAGTTTCTGTTCTTTGGTGGACTGAAATTCTCGATCAGATATTCTTCCATTTTGATCTTCAGCTTTGACGTAGAGAACGTATTCTTTGTCCAACTGGAAAGCACCATTGCCTCTTGTACGAACTTCGCCGGAACGTTCGTCAACTTCGAATCGGCCACCCGCTGCAAAGAAAAATTATACAAAGAATTAGTGACCCTTTCGTGAACTAATCAACATGTTAGAATACTGTACCGTGCTTAAACAAATGGGAGTTCTGATATACTGTATGTAGTACGAGATTTCCAATTTATGCAAAATCTTTGCAGAATGTTCATAAATTAAGAACTACCTGTCTGTCCTGTTTTCAAAGGATCTCTTCAAGAGTTCCGTTAAGAATCGTCAAATAACTTATCATAGTAGTTAGTAATACATAATTTGATACAAGATATATAATATATCTTTACATATGTAATGATTATCTGTAATTCAAAATGGCAGATTTTCAACTCATAGTAATCAATATACTGTACCTAAAAACCAAATTATTCAGGAAATTTGAATTTTCTTGGTGTGTTTGGAGTCTCATACATTCTGATGTCACATTCATTTTCACCAAGTGACAAATTAATTTGTTTGAATCACGATGAAACAACACCTTGTTTTTCATGGTTCAAGTGTCAATCATCAATAAATACAGGTTGTCCACAACATGATCTAAATATATTAATCACATGCAGTTTGAAATTAAATACGCACATGACTAAATTTGGAAATGATAGTGAAGCTATTCGAGTTTCATGAAAGAAAATATGACTTCAGTGCACATTAACATAGGTACCTTTGATGGCATGACGAATGCCCAGGCTTTAATTTAAACTCACACCATATGCAACATTCACCCACGTGACTTGCATACGTTTCTACATACCATCACACAACCTGCGCTCAGTCGTTCAAAGTCACCATTTTGGAAAATGAATAACTGCAGCGCCACTGCGGTTCTGAAAAGCACTACAAAATTTAAACATAACCTTTTTTTTAGTGTCTGCTTTCGTACCACCGAGCATCACATTAATATAATATAACCTGATATAAAAAAACGTTAGACTTTTCCAAATGTTTAGATCTCGTTGTTAAACACTCTGTATTTATAATGAAACAAAATTTATAACTATCGTATTATCACTGAACAGTACTTCTCAAAATCTAAGGAAAAAAAAACAAAATTGTCATATGTCATTCAATGGTTTTTTAGACACATCCACTTGAAGGTTGCATTTGATGATGCATCCATGAAACGGTTGTAAGAATAAAAATTCAACTACAGAAGCAAAAAAATAAAAAACAAGGTAGTTTGCAGAACTAGATCTTTCTAACAATTTTATGCATCTTTAATGCATCGCGACAAACATGAAATTTCATTTCCAAGCACCGTTAAATTCTTTTCTTTTCCTTTTCATTCTTTCTTTCTTTTCCCAGTTCTTTCTCTCTTGTTTACCACAAACCTTTCGAGTTAGGACTTTCCACGATGGTGAAATACTCGCTGAGCTATCTTATCACCAACACTATAAAACTAGCGTCAAACTGCTCAGCTAAATATGACACTGGATAAGAGAGAAAAATGTCCTTTAGGTTTTGCCACTGACATCCAATAGCGCCGAGGCAGCAATTTTTCCTTCAAATTTTCTACGAAAAAAAAATATTTTCCTTTTCTGTTTTTTTTATTTTATTTTATATTTTTCATATGAAAAAGAAAATAAAAAATATGTTCTTAAAAAAATAAAATAATAAAATAAAAATAAATCGTACTTTTATTTTATTTTTTTCAACTACACTCCAACAATCTAATCACCAACACATGGCTTTTAGAAATCGGTTCGTTATGTTCGATGGCTTTTTCCTTTTTTATTCTTTTATTCGTTATGCTGAATTTTAAATTCGTGCACGCTGTCAAAACAAATTGGACAGAAAAGTGGGCCTGACAATCTAACATTAAACCTAAGTACCTTTGTCGAATAGAAAAAAAAAAGTGTTGTCGTTTTTATGTTTTTTTAAAAGAAAAAGTTTTGTCTACTTTGTAAACTTTGGTGCATAGATTCATTCTTTAACTCGACGAAATAGAAAATAAAGTAAACTTAAATTAGTACAGTTTTTTTTTGTTGACATTTTTCTTTTCACACCATACTGTATACAATATATTTAAAAAAAAAGTTCATATTTTAGAAATTTCTACCTATACTGGTATAAGCGACAAATTAAAGTTTGGTGTAATATAGGTGTAATATAAACAACAAATTATCAATTTTTTTTTCTTCTAAGACTTGTAATAACTCGAAAGTCGCATAAAACGAATTTTTTTACATAATATGAATGTCATTCCAATTCTCAAATACGTAGCAAAAATATTGAAATACATTCCGGATATCTGAAACGTGCTATTTTTACACTATGAATAATTAGAAATTGTATAAATATGTTATGTTATTTTATTACTAGTCCCTGAGAGACTAAGCATATTACAATATAATGGTATCGTCTACACTATACAGGGTGTTCCAAAAAAGTCGAGTCAAATTTTAATCACAGATGCTACGAATCAAAACAAAGCAAAAAAGTGCATATGAACATCGGTCTGAAAATGCATACAAATCTGCATACCTACAACGATTGTATAAGACAGTCGGTCAATGCACTTACGTGGCTTTACCCTGTGTTTTCTCAGAAAGGAAGCATTTCCGGACCCATGTCTATATAGATTTTTGACTTCGTTTGATGTGGCAGTGATCAAAATTTGACTAGACATTTTTATAAACACCCTGGTTAGGTACTCCTTAATTTATCAGAAAGTTAAGTTAAGCTGAGATGTCGCATAAATGGAAAATCGCATAAATCAAAATTTCATTAAAATGTACAAACTACAGAATACAATTCTAGTTTGAAGATCAACATTTGCTCCACACGTGCGCACACATTTTGCAAGAAAGTCAGCATTTTCAGGTGCGTGTAGTCACTTCAGTCACTTGTGCACCACGTCACAGAATCGCATAATACCCAAATATTCTCGTATTCGTTATATACGAGAAAAAAGTTTGGAACAATCTGGGAACAAATTCTCTCGTCGCACAATAGCGAAATCGTATATTTCGAACTCGCATTAATGAGAACACTGTAGTTGAGTTGAATGGTTGACATTATTTACCATTCTTATACACACAACAGCAACTTATAACGTTAATAATAAAAACTACAAAAGACTTGATCCGGTTAAAAGTTTGAAAACGTTCGAGAATGACATTATCTTAATTTTTTTTCACCCCCCCAAAAAAAATAAAATTTTACAAAAAAAAATAAAATAAAATAAAAATCAATAAATTTGTGCAGTTTTTCCACGAGATTTCTTCCTAGGAAATCTGTCAACAACGAGTCAGAAAAAAACCCAAATTTAATGGATTGTGGCACGTTCTTTAGATCTCTGCTTTTTTTCTATATATAAGGCAAGCCAAGGAACGTGTCATCCTGCCACTATGACAGCACTTCCATTTCTAGAGACGGAGTGCAAATGCTGGGTGAAGATAAATCGAGCGAGATATTGGAAAACTTACGTCAAAGCATCCAAAAATAAAATAAAAATAATAATATTAAAAAAAAAATTAATAAAAAAATTCCCGTCATCATCTTCGAATACTTCGATTACCAACTGTCCATCGGTGTCGTAGGTATAAAATGGAAATTCTCAGATTACAAAAATGAAAAAAAAATGTCAATGAGGAAGTCCTTGAAGATGACGCCAAACTCGATTCGCGTTACATTTCCAATAAACCTGTAAATTTCATCTTCTTTCAGATTTGTCACGTGCTGAAGATGATCATCGATGTTGGTAGATATCGAATCGGGATGAGAGATTCAGTTCAATACGGTGAGTCTATGCGTTTAAAAGTAACGATTTCCTTTATCCATTATATTCGTTTACACACTCTGAAATGTTTCAATATTTCACGACACACCTAGTTAAAATGTGCAATATCATTTTACCATCCGTTCCTCGATTTTATGCAAGTTCCATATATGCGAAATGAGCTATTATGCGAAATATTCCCAGATGCTCGTTATTGACGAGAAAAATTGACGATTATGTGATTTTGTCGGTGTTACACAAGAATGGACTTTTTTCTCTTGGTTTATCTTATTCACGATGTATTCATGGAATACCTAGTTAAAGTGTGAAATATCACTTTATCAACCCATTCCTCGATGTTTATGCAAATTCCATATATGCAATATTAGTTATTATGCGAAATTTTCCAAGACGCTCGTCATTGACGAGTATAGTTGGCTGTTACGCGATTTTCAGGGTGTTATGCAAGGATCTACTTTTACTCTTGGTTTGTTTTATTCACAATGCGTATGCCATATGTGGTACAAATAGTGGGCCATGCGCTGTAGTTTTTCCATTTTATGAAACTTTCTATATATGCTATTTTTAAAGTAAAATTACACATTTGTTGAGGTGATTAAACAATTTTAGTTGATAATTAAACATGATTAGCAGGGTTTTTTTTTGTTTAAAACTAAATCGACATGCTTTTTTAGAGAGTTAAAAATTAAACATTTTAAAACAAATGTTTATACAAATTATGCATAAGGAAATGATTAAAAAGAGCAAACTAAGCAAAACAAAAAATTCTTTTATCTGTCACTTTCAAAATCTCAAGACTTTTAATTCCCACAGTTTCACCAATGCGTTCCATTAGTGTCAAGCGAGTCATTTGTTGGTGCAATTAAACCTTCGTTTGAATGACACGTACAAGAGTAAATTCCAGTACCAAAAACAGAAATTGAAAATTAACTGTAAATAGTTTTTAAAAAAATAACACTTGTGTTTTAAAATATTTTGTGTCTGCAAGTATAGAAGAACGTCATTTCGTAAAGCTACTTATCGAGTTTTGCATAATGACTATTGGTATACTCACTGTAATCTCTGACTAGAAAGAAGTGAATGTTGGCATCGGTGTCAGGATCACGTGCTTGTAGTTTGTAAACTGGCGTGCCAGGATGAGCATTCAGTTTCACCACAGCTTGCATTGGTAGTGGCCTGTTGATAAAGTATGGCAGTTCGTCGTTGACGTCTTTGATGCGAATTATCACACGTTGGTTTTCGACTTCTGTAAACAAACAAACAAACAAATCAATAAATAGGCCTATTATTAAAGTTTGATGAGTCGTTTATACAAAAAAACGAAACAAACAACCAGAGTCAGTAACTCAGTTTAGTAAACTATATCAAAGGCAAGCGTCTCTCTGTCTGTCCGTAGCAAGAATGATTTCACTGATAAGAGACACATTTAGACCACAAAACCATAACAACCATACAATAGCATAGAACCATAAGTACGTGAATGTAAACAGAGAAAACTATATTCTCACGTGTTATAGCACAGGTTTACCTACTAGTATAACACTAAAACCGAACAAACTTTATTAGTTTACTACAAAAAAACTTTTTATCTATGTGTTAAGCATATGAGGACGCCACATGTCTATGGGTATAGACACCAATTTAGATTAGTTAAAAAAACACAAAAATAGTAAATTTAATAATGAAAAATCTAGTATAATTTTTAACTAACTTAAACTGATGTCGATAAACTTGATTCCTACTAGTTTAAGATACATAACAATAACAACCCCGTATCGTTCCCATAGTTGTAAGATGACGATGTAGTACTAAAAAAAATAGTTTATTTTAATAATTACCAGTTAAATAAACAAATCATTAATTAACTATTCTGAGTACAGTATAATATAAAAATTACCACGACATTCACATTTTCAATTAACTACTCAAAACAGTGAACGAAGCGACATCGATCGGCAGAAAGTGACAACTCAATCGATAGCTGTTTAGCAGGAAAGCAAACATCGAAGCGGAGCTTTCAAACTTTCGTCAAAAGTGTATGTAGCGCCATCGATCGACAGAAACCGACAACTAAAATCAATTTAACCGCAAAGCCAACATTAAGGCGGAGCTTTTCATTCATTTATATTCAGCTTCTTTACCGACCCCAAAAAATTAATTAAAACAATCAAATAAAACACAAAATAAATATTAATTTAAATAATTAAACATCGATTCAATTTTATGATTAGTTAATATTTTTTTATTAAAATTAAAACAATTTTTATTCTTCATTATGTAAAAATAAAAGTATAGTAAATGTTTTTATATGCAATTAAAATTAAAAATTAAAAACTATTATTGATATAATTTTTAAAAAATAAATAATACATTTTAGGGTTAATTAGATTTTAAAATTAAAAGATTATTTTCTATTTTAAATAGAAATAGAAAGAAAAAAATGTTGTATGTAAATAAGTTTTGAATTAAAAAGAACCCCCCTCCCCTACACACACACACACTTCATTCTTGTTGCTGTCTAAATAAATTAATTTTATTCCCCACTTCACTTAAGCTAATGAATATCGATTTTCAATGGTTTCCGTTAGCATCTGCTTCATGAATCTTAATTCTTCCTTTAGTGCTTTAATCCCTAAACAAACCTTAGTCCATGGGTATATGTGCTCGTCCCGAATGACTAATAATCTAGTTAACTTTAAAGCCGATCTTTTACCTTCGTAAAAAAAATAATAAAACCTTCAAAAGCTAATTTCACACATTCAATTAATAGTTTCAAAACAACCACAATAACGTTAAACTGACAACTAATTATAAAACTAAACACAACTAAAAATATATAAACACAAAATTAGTATACATTATGTAAATCCATTTGTACACTATATAAAATACAAAAATCGAATGTCTGTCACAAATCAAATGAAAAGTGAATGAAAGGTCGAATGTTTTTTTTATACCACAAAAAAAGTGGGGGAGATAAAAAAAAATGGGGGACAAAAAAAAAAAAAATGTGGGATAAACTGAAAGCGCCCCTGGCGAGGCTAAATCGATACTTCAATTTCCCCGAGTTCCCACAATGCCTTTCGGTTGGGGTTGAGGGGAATTCAAAGCGAGGGGCAGATCGATTTTTGTTGGAGAAGAGGAAAAAGTAGAAGAAGAAGATGATGATGAAAAAAGAAGAAGACAGGCCTCTTTTCCATCTGTTCGACTATGAAGAAGTTGCTATCATGGATCACAACCCATTCCAACCCAAACAGCTTACATTAGTAGGCTTACTTGAGATGATGCTATTTTTTTTTTCCTTAAAACTACTTAAAAGTCAACAAAAGAATGATGACAACAAAACGACATTCTTTCTTTATGCAGTATATAGTGTTAAAAAAGTTTTATAACTTGTTGAATTAAACTTTTGAAAAGTACCATCTATTGACAAAGTACCATCTAAAAGACTTTTTAATTAAAATTGACAAAAAAATTGGAGTAAAATAAAAATCACCATAGTGTTAATGAGAAGGTAGATGAAAGCAAAAAATAAATAAATAAATAAATAAATAAATTTTTTAAATTTAAATGTAAAAAAAAATATTTTCTGGGAATTTTTGTTTAAATTTATTTTTTAATGTATCTCAAAAAAGCATTTTTAAAATTTTAGCCTCGAAATTTTGAAATGCGTTTTGTATTAAACAAAATATTTGATTTGTTATATGACAAAATAATACCCTCCCTTAAAAATATAAAATTAAAAATTAAACTAAAATTATGATAAAATGTTTAAAAGTAGCTAAAATTTGGATTAAAATATAATAATGGTTTCAAATGTATTTCTTGTGAAATATGTTCCACTAGTTAAATCTTAAAACTACGGTAACTTCCCTTTAATGGCCTGACTAGTAAATAACCCATCAAAAATGACGGAAAAGTTATTTTTGTTTTCATTACGCAATTCATTGTTTTAACTCATATTGCTTCGCAATATTCGTTACACATGAAGTATCAATTTCGGTATAAGTTTTGATAATTTCACACACGGTGGTGCTATCATAGCTGGTGAGGAGGAAGAGGAGAAGGAGGAAGAACGTGCTGCAATTTTATTAGATAAATATTAATTCGAATTATAATAACCTCACGTCTAATACTGAAATTGAATATAAGACAAGAAATAAATAATCGTAACACCAAACATTTAAAGAATTCCATTTCAATTTTATGTTATGCACAAAAAAAAACAAACCAAACTAACCATATATCCTTGTAGTTTAAAAATAATCTCAAACTGTAATAAAGTCAGCAAAAAATTGGAAGTAATAACCAAAAATTACGTATGTAATCAAATACATGCAATGTAAACATTTTTACCTCTTACACGTAGAATGAAATAAGTCAATAAACCAGGAAACAAAGCAGGGGGTTATTGAAATAAGTGCTCAGGAGCCACTCCAGAACAATGGGAAGAAAAGGGAGAAAAATGATGGAGGCAAGGGGGAAATCATGTAATAGGGATGAGTGTTATTTCCTCTTTTTCACCCCCTTCCCTGCTACCCGTCATTACATTTTATCCCCCTCTTTGCTGACGGTCTCTCATTGGTTGCTAAGTAGTGTTGGTAGGGAGACTCCATAAACGCTGAATAGGATGTGAACCAATAAATAGGATGTGGTCTATCTCCAAGTCCATAAACAATGATGATATATCCAGACCACTGTGTGGGGAGGACAATGGAACCGACTTATTGATCATTAATATTATGAAATAACAATCAATGTTGACATTGAAAATGGAGTTTTTACGCGTAATGCTCGATTGTGAAGTTGACTTGAATAAATAGAATCGAATTCCGTTAAATAAATAAATAAACCGCGTAAAGTCAAACAAATAGATTGGTGTGTGGAGCTCTATGTTTAACTGTAATTGTACGAGTTTATGAATGTATGTGCGTGGACGGGTCACCATGTACATGTATGTGGTATATTTAAGTATGCAGACATACCTTATGTATGTTGACGAGTGTGTGTGTGTGTGTGT
>JAQIWH010007752.1:0-11035 GCA_034695005.1 Cryptops parisi | reverse complement strand
GAAAAAACACTTGAATACGTGCGTCTTGACCCAAGTGATGCAAAGTTTGTCGATGCGATTCACACAAGTACAGGTGAGAGAGAGTCAATAACCAATTTAAATATACTACATTCTCTTAACCGTGTTTATTTAACTACAAGTACCGTAATTAATTTGTAAGTATCGATTTATTGCATTAATTATTGGTATTATTTGATTAAAAGTATTTAATATATATTTTGAACTGCAAAGCTTATGGACCGAATCAAACTGTAGGACATCTTGATTTTTATCTACTTCAAAGTGGACAACAGCCAGTGTGTGACGGTAAGAAAAATTAAGATTATAAAAATCTCGATCGTATAAAAATTCTTTTTTAATTTTTATTACAAATGAAAATATCTTTCTGCTTACCCCATGTTTATTGTAAGCATCACGCAGCAGATTACTGTATATGAATACACATGATATTCGTATTTCATCTAAATTTTATAGTGTTAGAAACACGCGATTGAAATTCGCTTTAAAACCAAACCATGCACTTTAATTTGAATGAAGCGCTGGAAACAAATCAAGAGATTAACATTTTAAGAGTATTAAAAATCAAATTTTGTACCTTAAATTAAAATAAAAACAGACAAGAACACAAAAGGTCACCACTAGCTCACAAAAAACGGCATAGGATTGGTGTTTTTAACTAACCTACATTGATGTTAATGGGTACAAATATCAATTTATGTTAGTTGAAAGACACAACAGTCTTTTAAAAAATTTGTTTACTTTAAACAATTTAAACATTTATACCAATAGACACGTTTTATCCCAATACAAATGGTTGGTGCTTCATATACCATAAAAAATTATTAATATACTGGTGCTACATATACCATAAAAAATTGGTGCTACATATACCATAAAAAATTATTTGTTTAGAACTGGCATGCAACGATTGTCAAGCACTCGAATATTACTTATTTTCATTGGCATATTGGACGACGTGTCCATTTTTGGCACACCGATGTGATAGTTACGAATCTTTTATGCACGGCGAGTGTACCACTTGTGGTGATGATGAAAGTAGCTGTTCACCAATGGGACATTACGCCAAATATTCGAATCAAAGAGGACAAACGAATGGCAAATTCTATGTCGCTGCTAGCAAAATGGCTAACTTTTGTGGTAAAAACTTCAATTAATTTATATTTTTGCATAACAAGGCCTTACTATATTTTGCATACTTCATATAGTAGCTATCTTTTTCATATGATAGATTTCCTTTGAACATAATCTTTCACTTACATGTCCAAGAAAAAAAGATGCATCAAACAATTTATATTTGCAGCTCGTCAGTACAGTATCGAGTTTGTGCTTGTTAAACTACCATTCAATCCTGGCTATATAAGCTTAAATATAACCATGTATCGAGCGAGGCAAAACCAGAATTTCTTTGTAGAAGTCCAGTAAGAACCCACATTTGTTTAATTTTCATTTAATAATTCTAACATTTGTACATACGTGATGTCTTCTTAATAAACACGTGAAGGTGAAAGTCGTGATACCAATTTTACAAAAACCACGCACCATTAATCTAAAGTTCAGCATCGTATATCCACTGTTTATTTTTAGAGTTTTAATTTATTTTTATTTTGTTTAGGGCAAAAAGATCCATTAAACTAGTCGTTGGCGCTGATTGGTACACGGTATTGGGCCCAATAATAAAAATTGAAATCGTCTGTTCATCACAGAACAAGCAGACTTCTCAATCTTTTCGTGCTCTGTGTTCCGAAAGAGATCCTTTATTGGTCAAAGAAATTCGGGTAGAACAGTTAGATATACAAAATGACACGTAAGTTGTAGAACAACTACAATTGTCTTATTATTATTCAACACCCAATCAATAACAATTTTATATCTACATGCATCTCTTACCTATCCAATGGTTAATTAACTTTAAAAACATATTTAAAATACCATACCCACAAAATTTTATAATTAGTTGCCATGTCAATTTGTAGAGAACGTGAAGCAGCGAGAACTGTCCTGTGCCAAAAACAACTTGAAGCCATTATTGAGGATGAACTTTATTCATTTGATGAGTCTAATTGCGGCCAATTCAAAGAAACGTTTTGTAAACACCTACCACGTAAATATAACAAATGCAACAATTTCTCTTTTTATCATGGAAATTAACATACTTGTTATTTACAACTTTTGCATTAGTATTTTGACCTTAATCGTAAGTTAAGTTCGCGAGTAACACATTTTGACGTGAATTGTATCGAAAACGTGGCATCGAGAACTACGTTTAAGCTTTGAGACATGACCTTATCTTTGATAAAATATTATTAGAACAATATTGGCGGTAAATTAATAAACCTTGTTTGAAGTTCTGATCGAGATTTGATGAATTTATAGATGACGTATTTTGCGATCCAGAATTGGGTGTGTTCGATCCTAAAATGTACACTAACGATAAAGATCGTCGTGTTGTAGAACTTCCCTGGTCTAGAGAAAGTATCAACACCACGTTTAATTTACACAACAAGTTCGACTATAGAGGTTTATCGGAACTTAATGCGTCTCTCAAAGCCCATGACTGCGACGGAGTGAAAAAGTCGAGCTTTATTCAAAACGGCCCGGTTAAATTTATAGTTCATGGTTCACCTTGTCATAGTAAAGACGACCATTTATCGGTAAAAATAAGTTTAAATTACTAAAGATTGAGGTTATTTTTTACTTGATAAGAACTTTTATATGCTTTATTATATTTATCATTATTTTTATTATTATTATTATTATTATTATTATTATTATTATTATTATTATTATTAATATTATTATTATTGTTGTTATTTCAGTTGTTGGGGAAATCTTTGTTGATGAAAGTTCCTTCCAATGTCATCATCGTTAAATGGGGTGGAGAATCTTCCAGGTGTTCCCAGCCCCCAGCGAACACATGGGTGGTCGGTGAAGAAATAGGACTTCTTATTGAAACCTTAGTGGTAAACTCAGGATTAAAATATCATTTCCTATTGCCAAGTTTTCAGATACAAAATATGACTTAAGAAAAGTTGGAAACATTTATAGGACGAATGTAAAGTGACGACCTATGACGTCATTCATATCATAGGTGAAGACGTAGGGGCTCATATTGCTGGTCATGCTGGAACCAGAAACAGTGGAATTATTAACCGAATTTCAGGTAATTATCTAGCACCTTCTTTGCATGAAGCAAGCCATTAGCAAAATGCACGTCAAAAAATAATGATTTTTATCTATTTGTAATTAGTCTTATACATTTTTATGCACACATTTCTAAATGTTGCGTTCTATTTCAATAGGAAGTAAATACATTTCAGTAAATTACAAACTCATTACGTTGGTGCAATAAAATTAATTCGTGATGAAAACATGAAACGAATTTTATGTTAAGCCTTACTGTTGCCTGCCAATTAAATTTTATTGATAAAATTATTTTTAAAAACTTGACTTATAGTTGAAATGAAGTTTTCTTACCTTAACTGACTACTTTGTTAATGAATAAACTTTGAATTGTTATAATGAACAACATAAATAACATGAACAATTGTTATAATGTTTTGGAGCTCTGGGTTCCGTAGGCTATATAAACATGTAAAGTTTATATTTTTTATTATTTATATAATAACAAAATAAAAAAACAGAAGCAAAAAAATTCTACAGTGTTGTTCATTATAACAATTCTAAGTTGATTCATTTATAAACACTTTTTGCCAGTGCACTTTTTTTCAACTAAAAATTGTAGTTGAAACAAAGAACTTTATTACACGGTCAGTTAAAATAGGAACAACTGTTTTAAATCTTATTCTTACAATAGGATATTTTTTATCCATATCAAGATTTTTATTTTTTGTATTAATGTAGCTCTTGATCCAATGTGTTTCTTTGAACAAACACTTGAATTCGTGCGTCTTGACCCTAGTGATGCTAAGTTTGTCGATGTCATTCATACCAGTACAGGTAAACGCGAGATCAATTCAAATAAATCACTTTTTGTTACCTTTTTATCCTATCGTATGTTTTTAACTGAGTAGTTTTCAACTATCAATTTTTATAATTTATTATATGGTAGTTTTGTTTTAACGGAGAAGCTGTTTGTGACACTTGGGTGTAGATTATTGTTCAGGTTATATAAAAAAAACAATCAAACGGTATTAATTTTATGAATAATGATAAATTATTGAGTTTTGTATTTTTAGCTAATCTAAACTAGTATCTATACACATAAGTTATGTGTATAGATACTAGCTTAGTATTATGTTACATAAACTGAAAGTACCATACTGAAATTACCAATTTTTTTTCACTTTGCATCAAAGTGTATAAAGTTTACAACGTGAGACCATCCTAGATGCCAAAATTGGGTTTACTATTTCTCTGCCTTATCCATACTGATGCTGCTGTTGAACTTGTTGCAGTTGTTATGCTGCTTGCTTATGCTCCGTCCGGTTTCACGTCATGCACGTCACTCTGGGTAACGCCCACATTGCGCATGGTCTCACTATCTAACCTTTATACACTTTGTTTTGAATGAAAAGAACGCTGCTGTTGAGTGTGCTGTTCTCAACAGCACACTCAAATTAACAAAATTTGGCGTTTTTAAAACATTTTATGATATTTATTTACAAGTACTACAACATAATACTACAACATAGCATAGAGTTTTTATGTTTTTGTCAAAAATTACGCGAAAACAAAAAGGCGTAGGAAGCTGAAACTTGGTAGGTAATTAAATGAATTCCCAAAGGGGAGCACCAGCTCATTGGCGACCCGAAATTGTCTACAAGGAAGTGCGACAATTATACAAGTGATAATTGACTGTTAGTGGTTGGGCATGGTTCAATTTTGCGGAGAAACCGTAATGCCTACAACGTTGAAAGTCGGAAGGATGGTAAATTGTACCCAGAAGGGAGGCATGTGATATTTGACGACTGAACAGTGTCATCAAGGGGAGGGTGCGACAAGCCAGGGAAAACGGAAAAAACCGTGCTGCTTTTATCAGTCATGAGTAATTTGGAAGCTTGCCCGGAATAACGTTGTATGTTACAAAAATTCATCATTGAGGTTATTATAAAAAACTGTGTTTCTTCTATGAGCCTAGCTAGTGCTACCAATAGACAAACTCATACCTGCTCAAAACATACATATATCACTTGGAAATTGGGCCTAATAGGTGACCAAATACTTGTGTTGCTAAATACTTCTCTTGCCACTTACTCAAAACTGTTAATTGTTACATGCAACGTTATTCCGGACAAACCTTCATTTATAAGTTTAAATATTTCTTTCGCGCAAGAATTTTATAATTCGCGTTGCCACTACCTCTATTGTTGTGTCAGATGATATACATTTAATTTTCAAACAACACATGGTGTTGTTTAAATTTAAAATAAATTAAACTAACCGAAACCGATAGTCTAACTGTAACGAATATAGAAGAAAACTTACGAGTTATAACGATAACCAACTCTAACAAATGTTGAGAAACATAAGTTAAAATGGACTTTTTTTAAACAAGAATGTTCCGACGCAACATGAGTTAAAACAACGAATTACATAATGAAATCAAAAAAAAAAATTTATTATTTCTGACGGGCTATTTACTAGTAATATGGTATTTTGTTTTTATCTTGCCCCGTGCAGCTTATGAAAAGAATCAACCTGTAGGACATGTCGAGTTTTATCCAACTGGACGTCATGGACAGCCTGTTGGTGTTGCTGGTAATATGAAAGCTTAGTTTAGAAAAAGTTTAATAAAATTCAACCTACTTGACCTCTCATGTTTTAAAACGTCAAAGTGTTAAAAATGATTTTTGAATGTTAAAAGTAAATAAATAACCGTAAATAATAGTCTATCTCAATGTTAAGAGTCACATCGTGTTATTTTTAGGAGCGGAGTGCAACAATCGGAAAGCTATCGCGTTTTACTGGACTTCATTAAATTTAAAGGACCGCTGTCGATCCTTAGCACACGAATGTGACAGTTACGAATCCTTCATGCATGGGGAGTGCACCACTTGTCATAAAGATGGACGTAGCTGTACCCGAATGGGATATTACGCCAAACATTTGAAACAAACAGGACAAGTGGGTCGCAAATTCTACCTCGTCACTAACGAATGGAGTAATAGATGTGGTAAAAAATCTGTTATTATTTCTGTTTTTGCATAATAAGACCTCACTGTATTTTGCATAATCTATGTAGTTGCACTTCTTTGAACGTAAACTTTCACTTGCGTGTCAAAAAAATAAGTATATCAAAACCACTTTTTATTTGCAGTTATTCAGTACAGTATCGAGTTTATGTTAAGGACACATCCAGCATATCCGGCTTACCCTGGACGCCTTAATATAACTCTGTATCCAGGGTTCAGAGACCGGTGGTTCTATCAGACTTATTACCCTGTAGAAGTCAAGTAAGAACAAGTGCATTTGTAATTCCATTCAATAACTCCATCTCCCACAATAAAAAAATCAACAACATATAAAAATGACTGATTGGTTACTAAAAATCTTTTTAATAAACGTGTCATTACCATCGTTTTAAAAATCGCCATTCTTTGTTAGATCAAATTTGTCAACTCGTGTTCAACAAAAGGCTTTATTTTTTACGTTCTGCTTTTTTTCTATAATTTTTAGGGCTGCAAGAGCCCTTAAAATAGTCGTTGGAATTACTGATTTGTACATTGAAGCTGTTCCAATAAACAGAATTGAAATTGTCTGTATAGCAGAGGACCGGCACAATGGATCGTGTTCCCCATCACAACTTCTTTGGGTCAAACAGTTGCGAGTAGAACCGTTAGATATAGAAAATGATAGGTAAGTTTACGTTTAGGGTATACACCAGCTACAATCATGTCACCATCCTTGTACCTCACATCCCGCATCCGGATAGTTCACAGAGAGCGAAGCATAAGCAGCGTTTTCATAGATGGACTACCTATAGTTTCTTATTTATAGAAAATAAAAACATAAGCTGGCAGGAGCATATTTGCATTGTTGTATGCATTTTGTCACTACCGTAAAATGTAATAAAATGTAGATAAAATGCACATAACTTAAATATTTTTGTTCAATTTACTGTCAAAAGTTAGTTTCTGTGCCTTAAACAACATAATAAGAAACAATAAAAAAAATTAAAAAATAATTTCCCCTACCTTACTGACAAGATGCAATGTTTAAAGAATTCATATTTTTTGTGCTCCTTGTGTCTTTTGTGTGATCAATGTGTTGTTGTCCGTATTCCTTGACAAAACTTTTAGCCAAAGATGGCAAAACGTTGGGAAATCTTTAAACATTTCTCCTTCATCTTGTCAGTAAGGAAGGAGAAATTATTTTTTAATTTCGTTTATCGTTTCTTATTAACAAACTGCCGTTTTAGTTCAATTAATAAAAATTCTAATGTTTAGGTTTCTGTCAGTTTGTGTTCTCACTTAAAATATACTACGTTTAATCGATCTATTGAAATGCTGTCTATATTTGCAAGCTGTTTAGTTCTGCAACCTAACACCTAATCAAGAACAATTCAATATCTGTATGCAACTCTTAATTATCTTAAACATGTCCTATCTATCATCATAAACTTTAAAAATTTATTGGAAATATAATATTCCACGTATTTTAATTGATCAATATGTTTGTCTGTAGACAACGTGAAATAGCGACAGAGGTCTTATGCCAAGTAACGCTATTCCCAGCTGCTATTATGTATGAAAATCGTTTATATTCTTTCGAAAAAGATGATTGTTCCAGATTCGATAAAACGGATTGCAGATACGTAAATGGTAAATATGACAAATTAAACACATTCTCTCTTTATCATCAAAATTTCCATATTCTGTATTCAGAAGTTGTGTGTTAACATTTTGATTCTATTCGTACGCTAAGTTTACTAGCAATATTTTATGTTCCTGTCTACACCTATACAGGCTGAGTGATGACAAACATTACCAGCGTGTTCGTGGGATCATTTTAAGCATAATATTGTCGTGTACATCTGTGTCAATTTGACTTTGTTCTGACATATGGTCATTCTCTTGTACAAAGCCCGCATATTGAAAGCTGCCTGATGAACTTCTACTAATTTGTTAAGATGAAGGTAGTTAGGTATTAAGAGTTTTTGTAGCCTGAAGGCACCGACTCGGCTTACGGCTATGTCATTTGGCTCTCAGGCATTATTGAAATTAGAAAATGTAAAAACGATGTGAAGCGAAGATGATGCACGATGAAACGGGAGATCCCCGTGAAAATTTGTTCCTATGGTTTCAGACCCCAAACTGAATCCACATGGCCATGAGTGAGACGGGAACTCGGTCAACTGCCGCTAGAGGTGAACCCTTTGATTGCTAAGCCACCACGGGTTGATCTGAAATGAAGTCACATTAAAAAAGCAGTTAGCGAAATTTTTGTCAGTATCTCGAAACCGAACCGAATCGACAGAAGATATATGCCGTATGACATCTTTTGCTTAGAATAACTACCTGAACACGTTAGCGAAGTTCGACAGTTTGTGGCGAAACAGCCTTGATTTCAGTATTTATATGTACATGCTAATATAGAGTATACATACAAATATACAGTATAACTTATATACACTTTGTATATGTATTTGTATACGTCCGTATATACTGCATATAAAATATGCACATAAACTGAATATACAGACATACGGGTTAAACTGTTTGTTTCATGTTGGACTTTTTAAGTGTAATACATCCATAAAACATTTTTAGGAGATTTTCACTGCTATCCAGAATTGGGGATTTACAGTGACATTAATAACATTGTCGGAACTAACGCTATTCCTTGGTCGAGAGATCGATCAACACAATCTTCACTTTTTATATCGATGTCTACGGAGGACGTTCTGAGAACATCACAATTCATGACTGCGACGGATTGAAGAACTCTCGCTTTCGAGTAAACTCTCCTGTTTTGTTTCTGGTTGACGGTCTCTCCAGTAGTGATGCGTACCGAAAGCGGCTAATGGTAAAATTACTGTTTAATTAATATGATTGAAATAGCCATTTTTTAATTAATTAAAGCTAAAACCTTTTTTGCTTTAACATTGGATAATTTGAAGATAAAAATCTTGAAGTATTATGAGCGGTATAACATCATAATAGTAAATTGGAATACAGGATTCAATGGTATTTCATATGGTCAAGCTGCAACGAACACGTGGGTAGTCGGAGGGGAAATATGGCTGTTCATCAAAACCTTAGTGGTAACTCACGAGTAGAATATTCATTCCTGTGAATAAAATAGATTATCGAGAGTATGATATTTAAAATTAAAATTACAGGAAGAATGTAAAGTGTTAACTTATGACGACATCCATATCATTGGCGACAGTCTTGGCGCTCATGCTGCTGGTTATGCAGGAAGTAGAACCTATGGAAAAATCGGGCGAATATCAGGTAATAAATTTTGTGAAACCCATCCAGTTTAGAATAGATTAAAAATGCATCATTTTTAATAAATTAGACGCATTATTATTATTACACAAAAACAATAATAATGCATCGTATATAAACCCGTGATCAAAAATTACAGTATCACCTGTTTTGCTTTTCAATAAGTATTATTTTAATGTTAATTAATTCATACAACAGGTTGGATCTTACTAATCCAAAATTCACTAGTTTGACAGCAGTTTCAGTGGTTCAGGCCGATTGGAATTGACAGTAAAATTTATAGGAAATGCTTTGGTTAATACTTTTTTAATGTACAGTTTATTTTGCTATTTTTTTCCGTAAGTTTCACTGGTTTTAAAAATCGGCTAACCTGGTCATTTTTTTGGTTCCAAGCTTTCCAGATTTCTAAGCTATATTTGTGTTAGCCTAGTCATTCTATTCGGTATGTGATTAATCTTGAATGATGATAACGTTGTTTCTTCTGTTCTTGCAGCATTTAATCCTGCGAGGCTTTACTTCGAACAATCACCTTCATATAGCCGACTTGATCGTGACGATGCAAAGTTTGTAGATGTGATTCACACAGCTAGCAATGTATCAACCATTGGAAGTAAGCGCTGATAAAAATATTCTATAGAAGAATTCGTTCATTTCTTACTACTGTAAGAAACGAATTATACGTTCATCACTGTATGTTTTAATAATTTTGATTTTCTAGCATATTAACTTCTTTCTAATATCTACACTTCTTCCAAATAGACTCACAACTTTTGACTTATTTGATAGCTCTAACTTCAATGCTAATATTATTGCTAATATATTTTTTCATTTCTATATCGTGCTGTATGCGTCATTGTTACCTTACTTTGCCTGCGAAGAAGGAGGGTTAAGTTTTCGGTTTGTGTGTGTGCGTGTGTACGCATGTGTGTGTGTCCATTGTTAGTTCTGACTTCCAACAGGCTAAACGACTTGATGAATTTTAATGAACAGTATATATTATCGAATAGTTGTTTCGTTGGTCAGTCGTTATGCTTTCTCTTATGAGACAAATATATCATATATAAAATATGTAAATGTCAATTTTGTTATCATTATTTCTTTCCAGAATTAGAACCACGAAGAGCAGCATTATATTTTTTAAATTATATTCTAGGTATGAACCAAACTGTTGGACACGTCGATTTTTATCCAAATGGAGATGAAAATCAACCTGAATGTGGCGAGGGTAAGAGAAATTCATAAAAAAAAAATAGAACAACAATCAAAACACGAGTTACAAGTATATTTCACTTTTCTGACCATTTTGGATTCTCGAATTAATTAACCAAATGTCGTACGTTTATCTTTCCACATTCACTTTATGCCAAATAACCCATAATCTATTTATCATAAGCTTTCTTCTAGATTACACGTGTAACCACTGGCGGGCTTTCGACTATTACCTTATTTCAATATATAGCGCCAGGTGGTGTTACGCTGACACAGTCAATTTGGCGCACGAGTGTACTGATTACAAATCCTTCTACAATGGCAAGTGCAACACATGTGGTGACGATGGAAGTAAATGTGTCTCAATGGGATATTACGCCAACGAATTAATA
>JAQIWH010007751.1:0-11035 GCA_034695005.1 Cryptops parisi | reverse complement strand
AAATTTGATAGTGGTATAGCCGCTATACCATTATCAAATGTATTGCCTAAAAGAGTATTAACTATACGACATAATTGAAGGCTTGCCCGGAATAACGTTGCATGTAATAATTCATAGTTTTGAGTAAATGGTAAAAAACGTATTCAGCAACACATTGATTGTCACATATGAGGTGTTCAGTTTCGAAGTGATATATGTATGTTTTAAGCAGGTATGAGTTTGTCTATTAACAGTACTAGCTAGGCCATATAAGAGGCACAGCTTTCCATAATAATCTCAATATCGAATTTTTGTAACATACAACGTTATTCCAGGCAAGCCTTCAATTATTGAGCTCGTGGGAAAATTCAGGCAAACTCAGTTTTGAAAAAAAAAAACACTTTTTATGTATTAGAAAAATAAACGTTGAAATTGTTGAAGATGAAGTGTAAACGTTAATGGAAATCAAGTGTAAATCTCAAAACATGTCCGCTTCTATTTGTTTTATTAACTAAATAAAGTTTGCCTAACTTAGCTGCAGTTTAATGCAAACATTACCTCTTTTCCATGATTGTACTTGCAGGTTTTCTGCACGTGGATTTGTAAAGAATCAGCTATTATGTTAGCGTTTTTAACAATATACACAATCAGGCGAAACGATGGCACCATATCTGCCGTAATAGGGAACTGGATGGTTTGCACCAAGGCATTTTGAGTGTAACTTTCATTGAGCAGTAGTATTTGTCCTTTACTAACAACCTGAAAAAGAAAGTGGTTTGTCAGGACTGTGTATTCCTCGATTTAGAGAAGAGTTATGTTGTGTAAAACCCACTCATAAATCCAATATGGTACGAAAAACGTTTGCTAAGAAGCATCGATTGTGGCGCTAATAGTTGTTTTTGTTGTTTTTAACTAATCTAAAATTGTCTCAATAGGTATAAATATCGGTTTAGGTTAGTTAAAAAATACAACCCTTAATGATTCATCA
The DNA here is from genome assembly GCA_034695005.1 of Cryptops parisi. Taxonomy (NCBI): domain Eukaryota; kingdom Metazoa; phylum Arthropoda; class Chilopoda; order Scolopendromorpha; family Cryptopidae; genus Cryptops; species Cryptops parisi. Next base: position 10,068 of record JAQIWH010007751.1, on the reverse strand, counting down.
TAAAATTAATGCGTGGTTGTTGTTTTTTGTAACCCAAACTGAAACCACTAGCCTTGAACATTAGCGTTACAAGCGGTGCCTCTCGGCAAACGGAAAAGTACTTTAAAAATTACATATATAAGAATTTCCATAAAACAAAAACATTACAGCGAACATTTTTATCTAAACAACGAAATTTATCCACAAGTTGCATACACATTGACTTCCTGCAAATTAAAAACGTGCATTGTTTTCACGCTAAAGTCTTATTAACATACCATGTAATTGATACCTCCACTTCCTTGACCGTGTACGTGAATTTTAGTTTCAAACGAAGAACTAACCTGAAAATAATCAAAGACTTCTCAGTGAATCTAAACATTAGTGGCGTTTGATACTAATTCAAAGAGTTATCTATGTCTATACAATAAAAACGGTCGATTAGTTTGTGCGCACCAATAAGGCTCCTAAACCGTTTGGAACCAAACTCGAAAGACACCCCCCCTATGTCCGGGAGTAAAAATTCTTAGGTTTTTATCCCTCATTTTCAGTCCCAATGTTGGGAGGGAGCACTAAACATCACATTTAGCAAGTGGTCTATTGGTTAGAACGATGCTGTTCGTAAACTGAAGGTAGCGAGTTTGATTCCCGATGAGAAAACTTTGTTTTAGAAATTCTTTTTTTTCCGTGCGGAGCACGGGCTTACAGCTAGTAATGGGATAAGGACTCACTGTAAACAAGGTTCCTTCGTGTGGTTCTTCTATCCAAACATAAGTACCTGTGACGGGGGATTCAAATTTATTCACTATTATGTTAGCTAACGCTTGACTTCCATTGCCTAATGCTTCATCTTTGGTTTTAACAGTCAATTCAAGTTGATTATCATTTAATTGCGTGTCTAACGAAAACACAGCACGCCCTTGTCTACTCGTCATCATGGCATCTCTTCGTCCAATTTCTCGTTTCTGATTTCCAGCAGCAATAGCAGAAGCTCGCATTAATTCCACTTGCACAGGAGTGTCTGGAATTTGTTTGTCCGGATGACGAACTTGAACCTTATAACCAAAATTAGAATACCAACATTTAATAGCAATCCCATTTTTATGCTGCATTTTCATTTTCAATAATAAAGTCGTTTAGTATTAAAAATATACTGTAATATAAATTACCACTAATCGATATGGAACTCCAGGTTTGAATTCTTTAAACGATGACTCGAGACTTACGACGTAAGGTGAAGTGGTAAAAATGGACGTGTCATCAATAGCTGAAGATGATTTACCAGTTGCTTTTTCGATAACCAAAGCTTCGATGATGAGCTTAGAACCATCTATTTTTGGGAACCATTCAACTTTTTTCTTGATGCTCTTTTCAACTTGGATGTGGAATCTGACGACACCTGTATTAAGCTAAAAAAAACAACTAAATATAATGAAATGTCAGTAAAGTAGCTCAATTAGTAAAGCCAGAACATACCAGCAAATTTCTTTGTGAGCCAAGGTCAGTAATAATTCCATGACGATCCTTGATTTTAAAGATCAAGTTAGCATATCCCTCTACTGGCTTACCATACACGTAACTAAATGATATTTAAATGAAGTAGCTTTAATAATAAATATCAAATATTTCATTATACTGTGCTGGGTTACATTTCGCTTACCTGGAACGAACTTCTCCAGTTATAATTCTAGCATCACTGAGAATAACTTTTGGTGGACTGATGTGAACCGAAAATGTAGGAAGAACTAAAATATGCATAATTTTGCATACGTTACATTAAGTACGAAAAGTACCAAAAAGGGAATATTTATTTTTAAAAAATGTAGAAAATCTGTTTCATGGTAATCTTTAACATACACGTAGTAGTTAGGTAACAATTTTCAAAAGCTGTTAACGTAAACCAATTTGTTAAACATGTTTTAGCCTACCACCCCAATATGGTTATCGTGTTCTCATAAACATTTAGTTTATGCATAATATTAACTGATGACAGCTCGAACATTAAAAATATTTGTTTGAATTGAACAAATGTCAATCAATAAACATGAAACTTCGAAATTTTATAATAAACTTACCATAATCTTTTACTTCAAATCGGACTGTCGATTGTCCAGAAAGCTATTATACAAAAATAACTGAAATTATCAAACAATATCAACAAAATTTGGTCACTCAAGTTTTTTAATTTAATTTCAATATATTGCTTGCGGATTCAAATGAATATATAACAAGGTTGTATAATGTTTAAGTTGATATGCAGCTGTTCTAATGGTTTGACAACTTCAATAAATTTAATTTTTACCTTGTGTCCGTAATAAACTGTAACCGACCAGTTTCCATAAACAGGTAAAGAAGGAAAATCAAAAGTTTCTTCAGTGATGTCACTAGGATCTGGCAGCAATTCTTTATATTTCACTCGAGTTCCTCGAGGATTCTATAAGCCAACACAGTTAATACGGTATGTTTAATTGTAACATGTTATAAATTATTGACTGTTAGTAATTTATCCTGAATTAAATGAAAGTTCAATTAACTACGTACATTGGATTTAAACTAATATTTGATTGTTCACTTAGCAAATGGTAAAAATTCATCATGCAATATAAAATTTTCGATAAATTTATATATAAAAAAACAAAAATTAAAAAACAAATTTATTAATAATAAAAATAATCTACCTTAATTTCTAGAGTGAAACCAACATTTTCTATTGGAAGAAGTTTTTCATCCAAATATATGATACGAATGTTCACTATTAAAACGAAATTGTTATTATTATTTAATAATTAGCTTACGTAAATAATTTTGCGAGTTTAGTTAAAAGGGTTTTAATTCTAACCAACCTTTTTGGTTCGGCAAATACAATGGTTTATCGGTCTGAACAAACATGTATCCAGCAAAACGAGTCACTGGTATTGCTACTTCTTGTTTCGGAATAGCATCTATTAAAAATACATTCTCGTTGAAACAGTCAATTCGTTTCATAATTAATCAGCAGCTGCACTAGTTATACTTACAAATTGGTGTAGTGGCAACCAAATTAACAAATAAATTGGTTTCATCTTTCTGATAATCCAACAAGCGCGTAGAATCGAGAAATAATTCAACGATGGCAGGTTTCCCTAAAAATAATAACGAAAATATTTTAACTTTTGTTCTTATTTAATTTATAGTTTATTTCAATTTTTACTTATTTCAATTTGACAGAATACAGGTAGCCCTCGATTTATCCTCGATTTATGTGATGGTTACGTTCTGCGAATATCTCACATTAAGGTGTGCCTCTAAATTCCAAATAACTAACCTCACATTAATCTCGAAAATAGCCATGTGTCAAATTTTCTATGAACTACAAGTGCAGCATTTGCGTCACATTGTTGAAGAGAGTGTTGACTTGTGCAATGGTGATGTTTCACATTTCAAGTTGTTATTTTTTTTCATGTGTAGAAGAGGCCAGGTTAGGTTCGATATTCAATGCGTGTTTTGAGTAATTCCATTTTTGATTCCTGCTCGTTTTGACTCATACGAATTTAAATTTATACGATCGTTGAGTAATTCGATTGCAATGCGATTCTGACACAGAATCGCATTGCAACATTTTTTTTTCTCGCATTAAACAAGCATCTAAATAAATTTATCTCGTTGCAGAATAGCGAAGACATGTCAAGATTATATGCAGAATTACATATAGAGAAATGTGCATAAATCGAGAGCATCCTGTATTTGTTTTGATGTGGTACAAACCTTGCTGAACTACAACGGTTTCTGACGTTAGACTTTGAGATTTTCTTGGATAGTCCTGCAGTACCAAAGTCACTTCGACAGGATTATTATGATTGTAAATACTAACAGCAACTGTTTGTTTAACCCCTAATCTAAATGTATTCGGTGCAGCGACAACCAAACTGTAAATAAAGTACAATTGAAAAATGTAATGCAATAAAAAAACGGGATGGGATGATAAAGATGTGTTAATGGTTAACTTCAATTTTAATTTATAAATTTTAATTTATAATTTTTTATTAAATAGATAATTAAATAGTTTTATAACTTATTTAATTAATATTTTATTATAACTTTATTACTATGTAATCTCCATATTGTCACATTAGGAATGGGAAGATTGCCAGTATTCTCGGACTCGTTGAATATCGGTAATACGTAATGAGTTAATAGAAGTTCAGATAATTTGGGAACCGAGGTTTAGCTGGAAATCAGTTATTGATAGTAATAATAGTCTATTCAATTACTACATTTTCATTTGATAACGTTAATTTGATGTTGGTGATGAAAAGTTAAGTTCTGCAATTTCAACCGATTCAGATTTGGTGATAAATAAAGCGTATCATATTACTAAAAAAATGTAAATTTCACTTGAATGCAACTAAACAAAGTTCATGTTTTTGAAATTGAGAAATGTCAAATAGAACGTAGTGTATAATCTAGATAAGATGTAGTTTCTGAATAACAAACATGTTAGCCAATGCAGTTTATCGATAACTACATTATTAAACAAAAATAAAGATCCTTATATTGCTGTCAATATTTGTTCTTTTCCACAAAATTTTCAAACAATTCCAAAATACATTTTTATTACATATTACCTGTCATCAATCATTGTCATGAAAACAGTTGTACTCAACGCTGAATAATGTCCACACAATTACGGTATATACTCGTATAAAAATTCGACTTTCAGATAATTTATTAAGGTTCAATTTATGGCTATGGGATCGACTATTACGTGGATACTGTTTTTGAGGGGCTAAAATTCTTGCTTTAATTTGACTCCAAAATTCAATCAGAATTAGCCCAAATGATGTATAAACCAAAAAACAAGGTGTTGTTCAGACAAAATGTTGGAGAAAGTTCCAAACATCAACTGTAGAACTGCACTTGTGCGATATTGCATTACTATCGATATGAATATGTGTATTAAAGCTGCAATAAAGAATACATTTACTTTTACATGCAAAAATACAATTTTTTTTCGCCAAAAATCATAGATGACTTTTTACATGATATCGAATATTACTTGAGTAATATTCATATATTGACAGGTATATTGCTGTATCTTGATTAGAAACGGTCGAAAACAATAATACCCAACCAAGTATTTTAACAATAAACAAGCAAGTATGGACACATTACATCCATATAACGTTTATCTGTAAAGTTAAGAAATTCATTTACTTTAATATTACCGAATAAGAATTCACTACTCACTTTTGAGCACATGCTATCTCTACAGTAACAATCCAAACTGTAAGAAATGCCAACGTTTTCATGTTTATCGAATTGTGGTGTTAAACGCTGTAGTGATCGGTGTGCCACTGAGCTTAGATATTTATTGACCACTTGGAAGAGCACTGCTCAGAGTTCAGTGGAATTGACTGATAGGCCAAGAACGTCACTGATAAAGACGAAGGGGGATTCCAGATCACGTTCAGGAATTCGGTTTATTGGTAGAATCAAATAAATTTTTAACTAACTTTATCACAGAATAAAACGTTGAAATTGAAGTCACTGTAGTGTAGAGTGTAGATCGATCGTGTGTGGTGAGAAATTACGTAATAACTTGCAAGAAAGTCTAATGAAAATATTGTTATATTAACAGATATTTACAATTTTTAAACCCTGTAAATTGTTAATGTAAGTGTCGAAAGTATGTAGAAGTTGCAATAAATGTTTCAAAGTACTGCATAAGGTGTACAACACTATTTACTGTTGTATCGCAAAGACATGTTATTATAAAAATGACTAGTCAAGTTAATTCATACACTTACAAATAAAAGCCTTTAAATAGTAACATCAAGTTACACCATCCAACTTCTACGAACAACTATGAGGAAGTGCAGAGACTTTTAATCTATAGATTAACGATCTCTGGTAGAGTGTAGTCGTTTTAGTATGGTATGGTAGGCCTACACCTAACGTTATTTAATCCCATACAATCAAAAGCTATGAATGCCCGTCAAAAATGACGGAAAAAAACGATTCGTTGTTATAATTTTATTTAAACGCGTTTACTGTTGTATTGTTATGGTACTCGGGCAGCTTAATGTTACAATTTAATTTTCAATCATGGTTGGCGACGTGACGTCAGAGCGTTTCCGGTAGATACATGTAGGTGTTCATATGTGGTAATAATGCGTCACTTAAGTTCACTCTGATCACGTTCTTCAGTTTTTTTGATTTGTTATTATAGAGTTTACCAGTAAAACGGGCAAATATAATTAAAATATTATTTGTAAATACAGCAATATGATGTACTACATACAATGCCATTAAATAGTACATGTGTCAAATGTGTGCCATTCCCACGTAGACACTCCTCACATCGACGACACGTATCGTACTTGACGATCATGGCGTCTGACATTGAAATGTGTACGAAATGTCCGCCAAGCAGCCTCGCAATTGTCAATTTTATAAATCTCCTGTAAAAGAACGCTTTACACCTTACTAATTGCCCAGTATCAAAGAGTTGACATAATGAGAAATATGAAGACACATGACCGCACCTCCTGCGTAACCCTTGTTGTACAGATTGCTAGAAATAAAGTCAAACGAAAAAAAGTTCAAAACAAGACAAAGGAAACAAAGTCGTTGTCTTGTTTTGGACTTTATTTCTTAAAATCGTTGTACATGCGTAGGCGCGTATTTTGAAATCGCTCGTTTCCCTGACGATCCTTGTGATGTATTATTATTATTATTCACAAGAAAGCTAACTTGAATGGTTTACATAAAATAATCAGTTGAAAATTAAGTTACAACTGTTGTTAGATATAATCAACTAATATTTGAATTTGAATTTGAATTTATTTAACGCTCAAATGAGCAAAGGTTACAGGAACAAAAACTATCCTAGCAAAATATGTAACTTAAGCTTAGATTTAAAATGAATACATTGGTTTACACATTGATTACTAACACACAAAATGGGAAGTTTCCTGAGACGATATGGTAAGGCGTTCCATATCGTTCAATATTATAGTTATATTGTAGTTATCCAATGGATTTATCACTAGCGTTTGTTTTGACTATCATCTAAATCATATGAAAAATTTGAAAATATTATCAATCTAATTAATTCACTTACAAAACCATATTTATATATTAGATACATGGATGATGTACTCGTAATCCTTTCGGACAAACAAATTTTGGTAAAAAAAAATTGCTGCATTCCTAAACCTCTTGGACCTATTCATAAAATTTATCTTAAAAAGATTTTGTGTACAGTATGTTTATTTTGATTTTTTTTTTACATTGTTTTGAAATTTATTCAATTTTTATTTTATTAAAATTGAATTCCATTACAGTCCGGATAAGCAATCTTATTCATTCAACGAGTTTTAAAAATGAAAACGCTTTTATTACAGATGCTATGTCGTTGTGTTGTAATAATATGATTTAATTTTAAAATGTATGTTAGTCAGAATGTGGGGCCTGGATAATACGTTTTAGAGAGGTTTTCTGTTATAAGAAAATGCTTCTGAAATCATGGGTTTTGAACACGCAAAAGGATGCTGTGCAGCGTACCGCGTGGGCAATTGTTGTAAAGTTAATGTATGAGAATCATGTGAAATAAACTATGCTTTTGGCTTTGGTTTGGAACTGGCGGTTTGAACGGACGCGGCTGTGCTACTCCAGCGGTGGTCGATTTGTAGCGGATGGTTTGCCGCGCGGTTCTGTGGGAGACGTCAATGTTCCGCACTCGCACTCCACCTCCGTGTGCAAGGCCGTAGTCGGCTCCGTCAGCTTGTACCTTTCGGGCCCTTGGGGACTTCACATGCTAAGCGGCTGCGTGGTCCTGACTACGGCGGCTATCAAGGTGGTACTTACGGCCAGGGGATCCCTAGAACCCGTTGAGCACGTGGCCTGCCGTGGAGTCCCGGAGAAACCAAGCAGTCTTAGTCACAGATCAGACCAAGGAATGCTACGTCTGGGGCTCTTCCAGTTGAGACTCCGAAGTGAGTAGTGTTGGAAGCGCTTTTGTAAACACTTATGAAGTGTTCAGGTTACCGAGAAAAGAGATAAGCCCACGGCAGCAGTTAGTAGAAAAAAGAATCCAGGGGTGATCGTCGGTTGGTAGTCCTTAGCTACTGGCCGAAAACCAAACTGAACTTCGGGCCCGCTTTGTTCATGAGGGTCGCGGTGGGTAGGCCCTGAATGACCCTACTCCAGTTCTTTCAACAAGTAACGTAACAAAAAAAAAACAGTTGGGCTTTTTTGCTCTCTTTATGGATATTTGGTAATAAACAATAATATTAGTTGAACAAATGGTACTTGTCGTCAGTTATCCGGCCAAGAGCCACAATGGCGCTGCAGCTCGAAGGTGGAGTTTGTGATCGATCACTGTTTGGGACACTTTGATCATTGTGGTAAACATGCACTTTGTTTTTTATGACGGATACTGGGTTAAGTTAGTTCGTTTCAACTTGAAAGTTTGTCCCAGGCCTAACCTAACCCAGTACCCGTCATCAAAAAACACAAAGAGCATGTTTACCACAACGATCAAAGTCTACCAAACAGTGATCGATCACACACACTGCACTTTCGAGCTGTAGCGCCTCTGGTGGCTCTTGGCCGAATGACCGACAAGTACCAAACAAATACTTGTTTGTAAACCAAAATTAAAGTAAAGTAAAAATATTTTTATTGAGATTAAAGTTTTCTGCAAGTCAAAACATGTATATCGAACATCCCAGACATTTGGTCAACAACAACCCCGATTCATTTTCTGAGTTTGAAATGGAGGGGGTAACAATTCTGTTACGTAATAGGAAGTCAGAGACTTTGTTACGAACTGTTACCAAGGGGTGGGAGAGAGTCTACTAAAAAATCGCGTTCCGTAATTTATGGACGGCCTCTCTGGCGCATTGGCTAACCTAATCTTCGTGGTTCAAGTTAAACGGGTTTTGACTAATGAGACTGGTTTCACCTCAATTCGGCTGTTGACCGTAACATATACACAAACTGCAATAAAACAATATATAAACCCCACAATGTTGAACCCAGTTATTAGTAGCATCCTTCTTTTCGAATCGCCAATTTGTGGTATAAGGTATTCATCGATTTCTGAATTAATTGCTGCTCTCTCTGTCTAATATCTCGCAATGGTCTTGAATGGAACACGCTTGTCTTCTTATTGACCATGTATTTAAATCTACAACATCAAAACGTGACAATAATTAAGACATTCTGAAATTACAAATGTAACCTTATGAACTGAATGTTTGGCTAAGTCCAAACCATAAATGATGTTTGTTCATGTGTTCATGATGTTTGTTCATGTATCATCTCAAAATGGCTATTACTGGCAAAGTAATTTACAGTATATTTCGGTTAGATAAAAAACAAGTAATAAGAAAAAAACTTAGTTTTTTAGTACAACCTTTTAGCCTGGTTTGATACTGTACTCATGTTTCCAAAGAAAACTTTAAAAGTAGTTGAAACAAACACGTGGAAAGATATTTTTGCTGATTTGTGTTAAGTGTTTATTCCAACGGATTCACAACAATGAATGGTAGCTCAGATAAACTGTATGTAGTAAACTATGTAAGTAATATACTGCATATGTATATATGTATATATGTATGTACCAATACTGTATGTTTACTTATAACACAATTCCTGATTTGGTTCATCAATGGTTGAAGTAAAGTATGTGGTTGTTAGCGTCAGCAACACTACGAGAAAAAAATTCCCGTGAATTTACGCGACATTAAAACATCATCAACCCGTGAACATTTATAAATGTCACGCATGACTAAAATGTCACGCGGGCTGTGCCTACGTTTCAAATTTCAGCTTTCTGGAATATCGGGAAGTGGGTGAAAATAGACCGCGAAGATCATGAAGCACGCGCACACACAACTGACAAGCCAAGTTAAATAAACGTTTGTAAAAATAAAATTATAAACATTATATTCAGCATTAAACTTACTTTATATCTTTGTCTTCTGTTTCATATGGTCTGCCATCTTCACTCATCACAATGTAATTACCACCAACGTTCATAATGGGACATTCACAGGCCTCTCGAGCAATTAACGTAACTATTTGTCCCACTAATTCCTCTTC